>BMAW01054233.1:488931-507608 GCA_019974015.1 Nephila pilipes
GTGTGTGTTTGTTTGTGTGTGTGTGTGTTTAAATAGTACATTTAGTACTTTTTATTTCTTAGAAAACCTTATTAATGCAAATTTGTTTGAAGAAAAATTTTCAAAGAGTTAAATTAAAATTGAAATTATATTTTTATTCATTTATTTTGTAAAATAAATGTTGAACATTTTAAAGAGTTATGTAAAGCATAGTTAAAGAAGGAAAACAAAATGTTACAAAATCATCCATAATATTATATATGATAAATGTATTTATTTAAATGCATTTCTGTCGTTTGAAACTTCTTATGAATTTCTATGTGAGAAATGAAACTACTAAATATTCCTTGAAAAAAAATTAAAGCAAGGCGAATGAGTGTTTGTAATATATTCACTGTATTTTCAAGTCACGTTTCTATAATTTAAATAAAGTTAGTGAAAAACGTTACACTTGATTGCAATAAATTTCCGTTAAGAAATGTTCTAAAGCTTACATTTTGACGTTTTAATCACTTTTCACTTTTTTTTTGCAAACTGGTACATCTGGTAGTTCTTAAACATGCGCAAAAAATATGCTTAAGTTTTTAGCTTTAAATTTTTTAATTCGTTCTTTAAGATTATTCTTTTTTTTTTTTTTTCTTGATTAAGTGATAAATCTACAATGTATAAAAAAAATTGTAAATTCAAAAAAAGGATAAATGAACTCTTTATGCTTAAAAATGGATGGCAATTTAACTGTCTACGATTTATGTACTAGCAAATAATGATATTTTCTAATTCATTTGTTACTTCAGATAAATTAAAATAAAAAGAAACACAAAAATTCTCTGAAAAGGAAATAAGTTAAAAATATTGAGTTCAAAGTAAGAATTAGGAATGAAGTTCTTTTACAAAATAAATGTATGATTTAAAATAATATTTTAAATCATACTATGGTTTTGTAACCATTAATATTGCTTCTCAAAGTACAATTCTGTACATGTGATAACTAATATTTTTAGTTTCATACAAATAAAACAAAAGCCCAGAACTCTAGACCAATCATACGCATAAAATTGAAAAGGATAATTTTTGAATCAATAAGTATCATATTCACCAAAGTGACTTTTCATTTCTTTTCTGCAGATATTTGTTTTACATGTAAATACATCCTTTTCTGCACAGTTTTATTTTTCAAATTTTTATTCAGTCAAGAGTACATTTGTTTTTGCTTGACTTTTCAATGGCTTTTTTATAAAAAAGATTAAATTGTAGGAATTATTTATTTCAGCTAAAAAAAGTATAGGAAGACTTTAAAAAATTGTGTCATTTAGAATTTGAATGATTATACCTGAAATAAGGCTTATTATGAGATTTTAACATACTTTTAGTCCAAGGAAGAATTTATCATCACATAGAAATCTGAAACTAAATATGTATGTTGTACTTAACAAATCTTTCTGTATAATGTTTTAACCAAAAAAACATTGTTTAATGTTCTATGCTATACTTAAAATCAGAATTTTTATTTTAATATAAATAAAATATTTTAAATCCAAATCAAAGTTCTATTAAATCATCTAGCTCTTATTATACAATCAATCGTTTTGCGTGTATGCATGTGGCCGGTAAAACCCAAATAAATAAGTATAAATTGACAAAAATAGCACAAAAATATTCTAGAGATATACAGGACGTTTCGAATCTCATGGCAAAAAATTCAGGGGTGATAGAAAACATAAATTCAAGTATTTTCAACCTGCAATACATAGATGGAGAGGATGCGATGATCCACTAGATGGCATTGTAATCGAAAGCATAACGAGCGAGTTCTCTTGCACATCATCATTACTACAGTAGATTTCATGAGACATGATGAAGTACAGTAATCAGAATAAAAGGTAAAGAACTTTGAAAAATTTCAAAGTTACCAAAGTTTGTTACCATTTCTTTTCTTTATTAGCTCAATTTATATTATACTCAAAGTCAGACTCCAAGTTTTCGAAGGTACCCCAAAAGATAATTATTTTTAGTGAGGCTAGAAAAAGTAAATTGTTGACAATCATGTATTCTTGTTGGGTTTTAATAATCAATAGATATATTTGCAAATTATCACAAATATACTACAAATTATTGCAAAGCTGACCAAATTTTTGAAAACTGTAAGCATAATATCTAGCCACTGAAGATGCTCCCTACATCACAATATTTGACCTAAGAAGGAGAAAAACTTACTATCTGAAGAAGAAATACTAACAATTGCGTTCAGTGAAGTGATCAATTTAACGGACATATATGCCCATTTTCATAATTTCTGATCATGGACAATGGTACATTGTGAATACCAAACTTTTGTATTATTGTTTTAAAAATCGTTAAACAAAAAATATATTTTCTAATAGTGTTTATCAGCATTAATATCTTAATAAATAGACACATCTTAATATCAGCCATGGGTTTCCCTATTTAAAGTAAGACAAATGAAAATGCAGCTGAGTCAAAATTCCATATATTCTCTTATGAAGATTATGATACTGATTTTGGTCTAATAAGTTACTTCTCTAACTTTTCGCTCATGACTCCATTGGAATGTTAGTGCTCACGACTCTTGGTACTTTCACCACTGGATTATTGTTTCTACAATTTAGTAGTTAATAAATACATAATAAGGAGGAAAAGTGAAAGATAAAAAGGATTTTGTAGGACACAACAAGTATATCATGTGTCAATAGTTTAATCTTAAAATTTATTTTTAATAAATACGCGAGTACATTTTGTGTTTAAATTATTTCAATAGTTCAGATGAGGAGATATTTTCGACTTGTAGGAAAAGAACTCGGTACGAAGTACACTTTCAAATTTACATAAGATAATACAACAACTTCTAAAAATGATGTAATCTTCTTCTTTGACGAAGTATATTATTGGAGAAGTACATGATTATCGAACCGATACCAAAATAGCATTCTTAAACTTTAAGCCTTTATTTGCTTCGAAACTGCTAGCTTTGCTAAAATAAATAATAAATAAGTATTATCATTAGATATGCTTATCAAATTTACTATAATCTTAACCTTATCATGCACAAAATACAAGTCTAATATAGCTTACAGTCTGAAAAGCTAACCCTAACGAAAAACAATTAGTAAGAAAAGTTATGAATTACTGGTTGGTGTCCCCGATTTCTTTACAATATTGCACTCACAAAAGATATCGTCACCATTAATTTTTATCATTTATCACAATTTAATATTCACGCGCATAATTTAAAATACTTTATTCATCTAGCCAATCTATTGAAAATAGTTCCTTAATTATTAGTCTATTTTATATGTATGTCTCTCTCACTTGATTTCAACTTTTGGATAAAAAGTGTAAGAATTAAATTTAGATTTAGAAATACAATTATGACTTGCTTATTTCTCACAGAATTAATGAAATTTCAGGATAAATCATACAGCAGCACTAAGAAATCCAGATTTCTATAAATGCTGCTCTGGTTTTTGTATAGACTTATTACAAAAATTTTCCCAGGATCTGAAATTTACTTATGATTTATATCAAGTAGAAGATGGAGCTTGGGGTGTTGTGAATGTAAGCAAAATGTTTCTTTCTTAATTTATTCCAGGACTGAAGTTATTTGTCTAATTTAATTATTTGTATTTGAAATAATTATTTTTTACTGCAGCTCTCTTTTATGTCTTATTAAATGTTAGTATCTGTTGATTCAAAGTAATATGCATTGATTGAAAATATGCATCAGCAAAGTATATTATCATTTATTTCTATATTATTTCTATATTATTATAATATTATGATATTTTGAAATTTTTATGATTAAAGTCCTTATTATACTATAACTAATATTTTTGGATTATTAGAAAAACTAAATAGAATATTCAGACATGAAAACTAATTCAGACCAATAAAAAATATTATCTGATATTGTTGTTAAATCTAAGATTAGAGAATTGTAACATTACACATCAATAATATGTAAATTATACAAAGGATTTACGATTTTTCATTATTTCCAAAACTTCAAGCTTTTATTTTAAATTTCTTATTCCTTAGATTTATTTTTCAAAATAGAGAATAGAGGAAATGAGAGAGAGACTAAATGTTATAAAATATTTTAAGTTGTATTTCAGAAATGTCTAATTTTTCTTCTGTTTTTGTAAAGTTCGTGCCCGTTCATATATTAATATTTAATACTTATTTTAAAATGCGTTGAATTTTACACCTTACATGAAATATTCTGCAATATATCATGTATTGCATATAATAAATTATCTTCTAAACAGTGATAAATAGTAATATAAGAATATTTTCTTGCTAGTCTTAGTTTTTTTGCTGAAGGATGAAGGATACTTCTTTGTAAGAATATATGTACAAAATATGTTAACAACATCATAGAACTTTTGCAGAATGGCACATGGAATGGACTCATAGCAGAAGTTCTCAATAATAAGGCAGATATAATAGTTACTTCCATCAAAATAAATTCTGATCGTCAAACAGTAGTGGATTTTACAGTACCATTCCTGGAGACGGGAATCGCCATTGTTGTAGCGAAGCGAACGGGTATCATTTCACCTAAGGCCTTTTTAGGTACGTAATCCTTAGTTCAACTTTACATAATTATAACTAATATTAATAAAAATATTCATGAACACTAAAATTATCCTGATGTGACAATTAAGAATTTCTAGTGCTGCACAAAACTATTGAAGACACTGGCATTAAATTTCAATCGTTATCAAGTGTAAAAAACAACTCTAGTATGAGCTGGTTTTTATCCTTCAAATCTTACAATTTCTTTAAAAGTTAGAATAATTTTTCATACAATTGTTTTCCTTTCTAAGCTTTACATTTCTTTAGTGCAAAAACCATTTGAACTGTCGCCGGATAACAGTTCTCCTGTGCAGATATTTGTGAAATTATTTTACATCTATAATCTTACTCATTAATTTCTCGCTTTTAAATAAAAATGAACAAAATCCTATTTAAGTCTTTGCGACTAAAATAAAAAAAAAAGTATTAATAAAATATTTGGATATGAAACCACGAATAAAAATTTAAAAAATTATAGCTTTACTCGCTAAGTTTAAAGTAGTTCAATTACCTTAGTTATTAGTTGAATGTCTTGTTTATTTGTAAAACATAAGTAAGGGTGTTTTGGGGGGATGGATTGATTAATATTTGTTAATTTTACCCTTAGTAGCAATAAAAAGACTATTGGTAACAGACCTCGTTATTTTGTACCTTGGTCTAGTGACAAGGTCGATACCTGAGTTGGTACCTCCCTCTTCAAGCTTCTGCCTCACGTTTACGGATGAGTTCAACAAATATAAAATGTATAAGCATGGCTATACGTTGTGTCCTTAGTGACATCAAGACTTGTGTCCAAGACTTGATGAAAACAATACCAACCATGAATTCGCGATGAAGACGACTATCTCCTAACGCAAATATTTTCAGTAACAGTACGAGTTGCCAATAGCAATATAGTACATCACCAACAGCCCTCTTTTTGCATCAAAGTAAATTGTTAATAAATTATAAACGTTATTATACAAATGAAATATAACACATTGAAATACTTTTGTTCGATATAAAATGTTTCATGTATGATACGAGTATAGAACACTCAGTTTGGTTAATAGTTTAATGGTATTTGAAATTTATAAGGATCAGTGGCCATTACCTTGAAATCCAATTATCAATGTGGTCCAATTATCTTCATATATATATATATATATATATATATATATATATATATATATATATAATAGATGGTCATCAACATTAATAATTAATTATAATCTTCTATAAATAAAAAAAATATGTTTTTGTTCATACATATATAGACGAATAAGAGAACAGTAAATTTCTGAAAAAAAATAACAAAGATTGTGGTTTGGCTGTTATACATTCATTAAAGCATGAAAATGTAACGTAACCTAACACATATGCTACATGTAATACATAAAGGTAAGACATTTATTTATCATAGAATTTATTAACATTTATTTATCATAATGTCATTAGTAACAAAAATAAATTTCATTTTTAAAATACAAAATAATGCGACATAATCAAACCTATAGTAAGCAATGGTAAATTGTTTTTGCTGACTCTCATTCGTTTAAGTCAGATAAAAAAAAAGTTATAAAATTAATAAGAGTTTCTTAAAGGTAGTGTATATAAAATGTTACTTCCGCATTTAATTTTGCGTACCTATACTGTTTCAGCATAAAAGTTCATTAGGTGATGAAAGCGACCTCGTACTATTTATTGCTCTATCATGGTAGAAATTTCGCTTGAGACACGCAATTACTGTAAGAGGTTGACTGGAAGACGATATACGGCGATATATTTCTTTCAGAAATCAAATTACAAACTATTTCTCTATCCCCAGAGAGTACATGATAAGAGTGATGAAAATGCTTGATCTGTAAGAAATTTTTCTGTGAACAATATAGAGGGACTCGCTAAAATTAAAAGTATTTAACATTACACAAAGTAATTTTAAGTAAACCTCACGCATTGTAAATAGAAATTAATTCTCGAAGTATATTTTTCTTTAGATCCAGAAAATACCACACCAAGAAAAGTTATGATTTGTTCTCATTTTAAGTTTATCTAATTTTGTAAGAAAATATGTTATAGGATTTAATTAATGTTTATAAAATTATATACGGATAAAGTAAGTTTTAGATTAAATGCACTTTACGACCAACTCGTGGATAACATAATTGAACAATTGATGTTTTCAATACTGATACGTACAAATACATATGTAAATATTATTCATGAATAAATATCTTTAATCTATTTTTGAAGAAAAAAAAACATTATTTTAGAATTTCTTAAGTTTGTATAAAAATTATACTAGTTATATAACACTTTTTTACAATAACACTATTAACTTTTTGGTTATTTATCTAAAATAATACGTAAATCAAGAATACGGTAAATCAACATTATATTGTGAAAAAAAGCTGTTTTATAGCTTTACCTATTTAACTGTAATTCATAAGGTTTGAACATATTTTAAAGTATTAATTGAAAATTCCTAAGTTTTAACACATATTCAAAGTTTTCCGAGTTTCAAAATATAGTTAAACTTAGATTAATGGCTTGTAAGTTTAAAAAATGCAAATATATTGAACATTTCACTAGAGAAAATATTATACAACATATATTTATTCAAAATGGTTTAATAATTTTAAAAGTGATTCATGAATTTGAATTATTAGAAAAAAAAAGTTACTATCAGGCATTGCAAATGCAACACAAATTTACTTGTTTAAGTGAATTTTGGAAACTGGTGTCGGAATTTAAATATCCACACTTAATGAAAGTGATTTTCCATTTAAATTAAGTTTTTGGTATAACATATTGCTATAAAACTTTATACTTCACAATGAAGCTCATGAAGTCCAAATATAGTCCCCAATTGACTAATCATTATACCATAGAATTGGTGTTACAAACCATTACGCCAAACTTGAAAGATTTGATCAAACGTCTTCTTTAAATTTATACTTTTCTTGAATACGTTTTTAATATATTTTAATAACATTATTAAAATAGTTATTATGAATATTTTGCATGGTAGTTAATACATGTGTATGATTATACAATCTTTTTAATTAGCCTCCACATCAAAGAGGGTCTTATGTTTGTATAACCACAGAATGTTCCTCCCTAAGCAATTTTCAAAATAAAGTGTTAAATGCACGTGAACTCGTTAATCTAATTTGACCTCTTCCAAACATTTTACAGTAGATTTAGTATGTGTGAATATTCGTGGTCTCATTGATGTATTAATATTAAGACTAGATTAATAACGTAAGTATTTATTTTGTTTTCCTTTTACGCCAGAAATAATTGCTTTAATTTACAATAAATTCAGTTACATAATTTAACGTCTGCTTTGATTTTAATATCTAAAAAATAGTATTATCTAACTTCAATACTTACTTTAATTCTATTGCTTAAGTAAATACTTTGATTTTTACTGCATAATTCCTTGTTTTATACCTTACACTTTCAAAAGATGGCATTGTTTTTGTTTGATAGGTTTTACTTTTTGGATTTTAAGAAAGAACTGGCAATTGAAAACACTTGAGCATCAATTGTGGCTCAATTTGTTCATCTAGAAAATTTACATGGAACACTTTTTTATGCCGATTATCTTAAATTAAATTTAAATTTGTGTATTTGATATGATGTATTTATATTGTGGTACTAATTCACCACATATGCACCTAATTTTGTATTACAATATCTTCTCTAAATAAGATGCCTCATTTTCAAAAGAAAAAAATAATTTATTGACTTAACATTCCAGATAAGTTAATATTGGGGCGTTAATTGTCAGATTAGGACTTAAATCATAATGCTTCAAAATTTTTAATTTTTATTATCTAATAATTAGCGGAAGAGGTGCTTATATATATATATATATATATATATATATATATATATATATATATATGATATATAAGTGAAGCGCTTTCAATAAACGCTTTTGTAAGTGATTGAATGAAAAAATACTTACACTTTCATATCTGAAAGATACAAAGAATTTCAATAACTTATTCTTGCATGTAATTAATGGAATGTATGTGCAATAAGATATTAAATTAATATTTAAATAAGTTAAACTTCTTATACAAATGTATATTGTAAAAAGTTATTTGTTAACCAAAATAATAATTTTATACGAATACATATAATTTGAGAATAAGCTAAATCATTTAATATAATTTTATAAAAAAAAAATAAAAATGTTTATTGAAAAAAAAAACATATTTATTCCCTTTTCTTTAAAATATTTTCTACTTTTTGTTGGATTTTAATTTAACAAACAATTATTAGTATTATGTATGCTATTCTTATTATTCAAATTCTATTTCTACAAATCCAATTCCTTATTTTTTATTTCAATAAAAGTTTTATTAATAAATTTCTACTGAATTGAATATTTCGACAAAATATTTATTTTGCATCACAAAATAAATTAATGTGTCTTGACATGCACACACACGCACATACAAACAGTATAGCTGGTAGAGGGCATTTAACATTGTTCTCCATGGAGTATAATACAGGTAACCAAAGCTTGTTTGATTGTGCTGAATCATTTACAAAGGAAGAGCTGAGGCAGACATGCCATTACGCCATTTTCGAAGTCAATATAAGCAGCTGTCACAGTTTGAGAGGGGGAGAATCATCGGCGTGATGGAAAGCAGGGTGGTTAGCTAGGCGAGTAGCTCGTCAATTAGGCCACTCTGATTGTGTTGAGAGGAGGTGTTGGGAATGATTTTGTCATTTATACGAGAAATGTCATTTATACGAAGATCAGGCTCAGGACGCCCTCGACAGACAACTCGTCGAGAAGACCGTCACATCGTAAGAAATGCACGCATACAGCCAACAGCTTCTTCGGCCGCCATTAAGGCACAGGTAGCCCCTTCACTACGACCCCCTGTGTCTTCTCGAACCATACGAAGGCGCCTGGCTGAAGGACATTTGGGATCACCGCGCCCATTTCGTGTACTCCGCTTGACACCCACCTGTCGACGCCCCCATTTCAAGTGGTACCGCGCACGAGGAAACAGGACTGCAGATGAATGGAATCAAGTCATCTTTAGCGATGAATCCAGATTCAATCTCAGCAGTGATGACAATTGTGTTCGTGTATGGAGACCCCGTGGTGAACGCCTCAATCCTGCATTTGCTTTACAACGACACACCGCTCCCACAGCTGGTGTGATGGTATGGGGTGCCATTGCCTACAATACACGGTTACCCCTAGTATTGATCCGTGGCACCATGACAGCCCAGCGGTATGTCCATGACACCTGCAACCACGTGTGTTGCCACTCATGTATCGGTTCCCAGAAGCCATTTTTCAACAAGACAATGCTCGGTCTCAAACGACAAGGGTATCACTAGACTGTCTCCGCACCGTTACTACCCTTCCTTGGTTTGCCCGATCAACAGATTTGTTTCCAATCGAGCATATCTGTTATCATTTGGGATGGCGAGTTGGGCATCTCACGAGTTTGAACGAACTACAGGCAAGCAAATATGGAACGAATGTCTCAAGATACATCATACAGAACTTCTCTGCCTCAATGCCCGATCGTATCGCATTGTGCATTCGCGCTACAGGGGATTCAGCAGGGTAATAATTCATCCGTTGTTTTGCCTTTTTTTTTGAAATAAATGATACTTTTTCTTTGATTTTCTAATAATTTATTGTTATATCAAAGTAGTCATTACTTATGTAAAATTTCGTTTCATTTTGACGACTCCTTCTTGGTGCGCTATTTTTTTTGTCCATGACTGTGTGTGTATATATATATATATATATATATATATATACACTGTAAAAAATGAGAATTATGAATACAAATCACTGTCAAACCATCAAATGAAAGGAATGCGTATGAAAATCAATGAATAATTTATTGAAACTACAATTAAACAATCTAAGATTTAAAATAAAATGTTCTAAATATAATTTTTAATATATAATAATCAGATTATTTTGAGTAAAACAAAGCAGGATATAAGGAAACGTTTGGAAAGTGGAAATAAAGTAATTTAAACTGTTCCATGATTTGCAATAGAATAATTTATGTTTATACCAGCAATCACAGATATAACCTTCAAACTGCAGTGAATTAGAGTATGAAAAAAATAAGAAAAATCAATAAACAGAATTTCAACCATAGGGAAAATAATGTAAATACAGATAATGCATGAAATACTAGTATCAAATGAACACTTAAAATTTATCAAAAGTTTTAACAAAAAATTAGAAATTTAACTAAAAAGTGTTATATTAATTAAAACAACAATTATAACACAAAATAAGCAAACTGAAGCATAATGAATTATAAAATATTTGCCAACGTCATATTTTAATAAACTTAAAGTAAGTAAAAATTTCAGTAAAACAGAAACACTAGCAGAATGATTTTTTTATATATTCTAAAATATATGAAGTATAATTTATAATAAAAAATTACCGAATTAAAACACTTACTAACAAGGTAATCTCTAAAAAACTTCTCGACAATACTGCAACTAACTTATACAACCATAAAAAGTGAATAGTCGAAGTAAAAATTTTGATTGGTGGGTTTATTTAATAGAACAAAGTAAAAATATTTACCAAAATATACTTACCAAAAATATAATAAAACAAAAATAACACAAAACATTATTGAGATAAAAAGAATGTACAGAATATTTAAAAATCCATTAAAACATAATAGTAGATCAGGGAAAAACACTAAGAAAATGCATCAAATTCACATAGAATATATGTCACCTCCTAGAGGAAAAAGGAAAAAAGAAATTATGAAAAATAATCAAACTCATTAAAAACATATAATATATATATATTAAGATCAAAGATAAAATTATTGCAAAATATTATTATATATTTAATAATGTTTCAAATTTGAATAGCATCAAACATATAAAGATGAACTGATATCCTAAAGTGCGCTAAAGAAACTGATGTCATGATGATTATTTTATTTAAAAAAAATATGTTTCTGCGTAAAATGTGTAAAAAATTCAATTTAGGTCATAAAATTCAATTTATTCTGATGTATCACTATTTTAAAGCAGTTTTGGATATCTCGTATGCTTAAATCTCTCCCAAGACAGTGTCATAAAAGAAACCTACTAAATACATTTCTGTAAGAATGAACGTTAATTTGTACTAGGTAATTGTATGAAAAAATTAATACTTTGAATCGATTTTGTAGTCTTTTTAAATGTGTTATAACTTACTGTATATTACGATTACTGTATATTACGATTACACCTAAGCATATTTCATCGAATTTAGATTAATTTTTTTTTAATATTTTATTAATTATCAATGATGTATTAGAATTATGCATCTTGTATATTAATTTGTATTTTCTGTTTATAGAACCATTTGATACAGTGTCGTGGTTGATGATACTACTAGTGAGCATTCAAGGTGCAGCCTTAGCAATATTTCTTTTTGAGTGGTTAAGTCCTTACGGATATGATATGAAAATGGTTCCTCCGAGAGGTAGGTGGGTTATATTTGAAAATCTTAAGATATTTTAAGCCGAATTTCCATATTAGATACAATTTATTTTAACTAATATTAAAAATAAATTACTATATTTTCAGCAGAATAATATAGAAATCTTAAATAATGTTTCAATAATTATATGAAATTGATGGAAAAGTGACCCTAAATTGGTTAGTCAAAAATATAAAATTAATTTAAATGACTTGAAATAGATTGATACAATACATACAGTTTTTATATTTTTCTGAAAATATTTTTTGGTTCATTTTGTTACCAGTTTTTTTTCTAAATGATCGAATAATAATTAATTATGGGGATGAATAAATAATATATTTTCCTTTACGTGAAAAAATGTGACAGTGGAGTTTACAATTTCCTTCAATATATTTGAAAACGAAAGTACTAATGGTTTTGACTTCAAAAAGGAAATCATGTGCAAAATATGTATTCCTATTCATCGAAAAATAATTAATCAAAAGATTTAAAGTAATTTTCTAAACAATACATAGTAAAATTTTATACATGATGTATTTTATACCAATAATAATTGAATAATTACAATTAGCTTTAAATACATTGAATTTAATAATTTATCGTTTAATTGGATTTTTATATCTAAAAAAGAATGTTTTTAACTACTTTATCTTCTACTACAATTCTAATACTTAATTTATTCAGTGTTTTTATCGCATAATCATTTGTTTGATTCTTTTTTTAACAGAAGCTCGCGTTATTTGTGTTCTATAAAAGTCTTATGTTTCGATTGTAAGAGAAGAGGAAGATGTAATACAGAATGTTGTAATAAATGAAAAAAAATAATCATTTTCTGTTTGAATTTTTTGGTAAAATTTCGAGATTAAAATAATTTTAATGGATAAATAGTACTGCCAAATTAAAGTATCCAATAATTTGAGCTGTGATCCAATTTATATGGAGCAGATATTGGTCATCTAAGATGAATTTTTTTATTCAACGACAAAATGGTCAAAGGAGTGCCTTTAAAAGAGTGCTTGCTTGTGTTTTCGGAATATTTTTTTCTGGTCAAAATAAATGAATAAGTGATTGACTGATTCATTGGTTTCTATTTGCTTCGAAATAGAAGCAACACGAAGTCTATTGGTGACGTTTCCTCCAAAAATTGTGAATCTCGGTGAAGTTACAAGGACGACACCTATGAGCTGGCATCCTCCTCTCTTAACTTCCACACCATACCAGCGGAAGGAGTGTGGGATTCTACGAGCATCAGCGTCAGTTGCATCAAGGCTTGAACCCACGATTGGACGAATTTTGGTGGCCGTGTGATTATGAAAATGAAGACTAAGTTAATGAATAAGTGAATGAATGAATGTGTGAGTCAATTAATGAATAAATGTATGCATGAAAAAAAGAGTGAACGAGTGTGTGATTCAGTGAAGGAATGAATGAGCGAATTAACGTGAAAATGAGTGAATGGCTGAGTGGTGAAGAAATGAAAGACTGAATAAGTTCATGAATGAGAGGGAAAATGATTCAATAAAATTTCTTTTCCGTTATCATATTTTTATTTGTAATATGTCTTATACTTAATTAATTTAATAAATTCTAAATAAAAAAATGGCGCTCTTTAAGGCCAAATATGCTTTTCATAAAACTTTTCATGAACAATTTATTCATATTTTTGTTACATCTACACAAGGAGTGATAAACGCTTGTTAACATCTAATATTTCTATAGAAATACAATTTTGCACAAGTTCTTCAAATTCCATTAATGCATGAATAGTTCACTTTAGTGAGATTGGCAGGAGACATTCTTACACAACATAACCTAATTAGCAAACACTTGATAAAAAATATTGATAAAAAAATTATTTAATCTACATGTTTGGGTATAAGTACATTGTACGAGTGATGCGATGAAGTGCTTATGATAGAGAGTTCGAAACTGTCTGTTATGTTCCTCAGGAAAAAGAGATCAGGAAATATATTACAAATGTTGAATGTTTCTGCTATAAAAATGGTTTCGAATTTCATTTCAGAATACATATTACATATTTAGAAACTGAAGATATTAGTGGAAGATCAAGAAAAGATTAATAAGGACTAACATGAAATGATAGAGTGATATTTAATGATATAGACAACTAAAAATATCATTATGCACTCCTTTTTATTTCAATAATACTTTCAAGGTAATATTTTCGCTGCAGGTGACGTATTAGATGTTTACATTGTAATGACTTCTATTTCTTCAAAACTGAATCTAAATATTATCCAGTGAATCCAAAAGTAACTCATTTGGAGTAAAGACAAATGAAAAATGAGATCGAAAAATAATGCTTGCCTTACAATAGGTACTGTGAAATTAAAAAACAACAAGGTTCTCTGAATAATCGTACATTTGTGTACGGTAGTATCTGATTTGAGGAAGGTGAAGTAATGATGTGAGTTGCGCTATATGTATAACAGGACGTAACCAACAATCTCATCAACCTTAAGAACGAATCACTAGTAGAACAGGAATTAAAGATAGAATTAAATATGTTTGCTCTCATTTCAATTTGAAGCATTTTAACTTCTCAAAATTATTATAACACTTTTCATCTAATTTTGATATAAGTATAATTGGTATAAATAATAAAGTTAATGGATTTCAAATGATAATTCTAAGTGATTGTAATCTCAAGCACCATAAGAGACAGTATCAAACTATTGTTCTTTTTTTGGTAAATTAAGCTACACTGCAGAAATGCAATGAAGAATTAATCCCAACTTTATCTGGATGTATGTTGAACACAATGCACTCCTTATTTCAACAAATTACATATATAATGATGTCGAGGATAATTTTGTTTGTTGATGAGTTACACGATGCCCTAATTGTGTTCTTTTGCATTCAGTTCTGGAGATTTATGAGACAATGGCAAAAGACTAAATGAATGATTCTGCAACTACAAACGTGACTTCATAAAACTCGCGTGATAGGACATTATCATATTAGATTAAGAACATTTAGATAGAGTGAACATAAATGAATGTATTACCTAAGAAAGATTTTTCAAGTAATTTTGTCCACAGAGAAGGGTATTTAGTGACCTTAGTAAACATACTGAAGTTTCCATGATTTATAACATATCTTAGCATATCATTCCAAATCGAACCACGACCTGCACACTTTTTTGTCGACAATATTACGTTTGTATCTTAATTGATTTTGTACTCGCATGAATCCTCTTACATTTGCAAGATACAATTATAATCATTTATCGTTAGAAAAATATTCTCATTTCCAGTTATGAAAACTTTGATGTTGGTCATAGCATATTACACATTTTTGTACTATGTAGTTATAAAACGGAATTCAAACAAAAGGTGATTAATATTCCTAATAAATCAATAACTGTCAGAGTACAAATCACAGTTAAAACGTTGTTACTTATTGAGGTACCAGCATTGCATTTTAACATTACCTACAAAAACAATCCCATGAAATACCTTTTTAACAGTGGAAGATGTCTATATTCTCAAATTGTCATTTTATAACCAAACTGAATTGGAGAATTAGCTGTAATTCTTGCTGTATTAATAGTTCGACTGCAACTGTCATCCATAAAATTCTTAAATGAATTTTTACTCTGAAATACTATTTCTTCTTTTGCGATTATGAAAAATCAGTTAAATTTTAACAATAGTCAGTCTCACGTCCTGGAAAGAGTACTGATACTTATTTCTTTCAATGTATTGTAGATTTCAACCAAATATATCAATACGAGACGTTGTTCCCATACAATTTGCTTAAGTTTATCCGTATTTTCATGGCACTTAATTTTTTTCAAAATTTAGTATTCATAGTCCTGTTAGACCTGATATATTTCTTACAAATACTCTCTAGAAAATACTTTCATATAGTAACCACACAAAAGAAACCCCTTTATTTTTTCAAAATATTAAGTTAGGAAACATAGAAGATAAACATATTCTAAGAATTACCTCAAGTACTTGAATTTCTCTTCAAACATTTTTTTTTTTATTTTCTGGATTATATTTGAAACCTGTTTCTTGTCACTTTACACATTAATTTTTGTTCATTGTATCGAAAGTGTAATTGTGCCAGTGGCATTGAGTTACTTCTCAAATCATATTAATTCAGCGTCGAATAATATTATAAATAATTATATTAAATGCGTATCCAATTTATAAAATATATTAGAATTTCGATAACGCTGACAAATATACAGTTAATGATGAAACACACTTCTAAATTTCTCCAAAGAGATCAAAAAATTGAAAATTTTGGAACTTTTTAAATAAATGAATAAATTATTATTTTACATGACGTTGTTATGGAGGCTATTAATTCAATTGCACATATACAATAAAATAAAATACATATTAGAACCCTATTCGATCAATATATTTGTCCATCACCAGAATACATTCAGCTTCAGAAATATTTCCTACATATTAAAGATAATTAATCAAACTAAGGTGGGTAATTAATTTTGCAAGCTATACCAGTTATTTAAAGTTGGCTACTTTAAACTTTTGAAACTGCTTATCACATTTCCAATATGTGTGTTACAGAAAGCCATTAACATAATCGACTTAAAACCGATATGTATTTTGAAAAATTATCAAAAGTTCGTATCAAATGAAGTTTCCAAAACATTTTACTTTTTAAATTCCTTAAAGTTTTGAAAATGGCTCAAATTTCCAAACAAAATTCTAAATTATTAGTACTACATATAACTAATTACTTCAGCTATAAATAAAATTATGAATCCATCATGCTTATAAGATAGGAATGTATTTCCTAATGAACACAAATAAATTTTTTAATTTTTTTGGAATTTATCACGATCTAAATAAGCAAACTATTTACTAAGATTAGATGCAAAAATTTGCTTAGTTACATATTTAAATATAATTCAAGACTAAATTTCTCATATTTAAGCTTCAAAGTACCAAAAACACCTCGCAATACTTTTTAGAAACACTGTGTTTTCTGCGTTGTACCTTTCTTTTAAAATTGCAATACTAATTTTTAAGAGCACGAGATTGAAAATAATTAAACAATACAGGATTTCTGCTATTTGGTAAAATATTACATAATTTAACACATCTAAAACAGTTCATTATGATTGATTTCTGGGTTATTTCTAATTTAAAACATAATACTATTACAACTGATGATTTTATTGATTTATTTTATTTAAAAAAAATTATGAAAATATGAGGATATAAATAAAACTTTTATTTTATTTTTATTTTTTCTACAATCTAATAGTAATTTCTGTACTATATACATTTGCAAAACTCATAAACAAGACAAATTAACATTAAAATGCACTAAAATATTATTTTATCAACAAGAAAAATAGACCAGATTTTTTTTTTATATGAATGATAAAGTTCGCAGGAAACTTAAATATCAGGTGAAAGGTACAATTATATTACCTCAAATATTTAGATAAGTTTATTTAAATAAGGAGCCTGTTTAATGCAGTAAGCTAAAAATTATTCTACTTCATAAGTCGAATGATGACTGAAAAATGATTCTTCTTCATGTAAATTTAAATGTATTTAAATGTTTCAATGCTTGTTGGCGGTAATCTCTTTTAAGAAACATGATTATTTAAAGTATCAATATCCTACTCACTTCCTTCCAAAACCATTATTAATCACTAAAATAGAATATGAAACACAGCTAGGCTCTTATTAATTTTCATAAATAAGTTTTTCAGTAAATAAAGGATATCTCGATAAGCAAGATCAATAAAATAAAATGAACCATAGATAATAAAGTAGCCAATAATCAGAACAAAGAACAAATTAAAAATTTAACAATCAATTAAAAATCTCATTCAGTTCTCTCCCCTCCAATTAAGATTTCAGTTACAGAAATAAATTTATATATAGTGCTATATACTCTGAAAAATACTTATTAAAAATTCTTTCATTTATAGGATGCAATCTCTTCACATTAAAAGTTTATTTATTTCAGTGGCATAGAGTTGCTACGCAGATTTGTAGGTTGCTAAGGCATGAAATTATACTACGTAGCATTACATATTTTGGTCATCAGAAAAAAAAAATATCACCATAAATTAAGCGCTTTCTATCTATATGACTTATATCTTGAATGATTGTAAAATTTTATTTTATTTTTGATTAAAATCTATTTCAAATATTTAAGTACTAATCAAAGGTAACGCCTACATTCTGTAAGTTAGCTCATATATATATATATATATATATATATTGTTGATGTTTGTACTCCTCAGAATGAGTCAGTCTTTATTAGTACTTGGTATTCGATTTTAGGTAATTTTTCTGGTACATTTTCTGAATGTATTATATTCAAGTCCTTGCGAAAACGAAACGCATCAAATTCCGTGATTTACATAGTAAGTGTGTGCGGACAAAGAGAGAGGTTAACATATAGTGATGACTTTTAAGCCCGAGGGAACTCCTGCAGTTTCGTTAATTAAGAAATTAATAGGCATTCACGAAATTAAAATAACTCACTGTGTTTTAAAGAGGAATTAAGTATAGTTAAGAATGGTAGAAAAGACATTCGCGTTAAGAATAATTATAATAAAACTATGCTGAATATATATATATATATATATATATAT
>BMAW01054233.1:508008-533334 GCA_019974015.1 Nephila pilipes
ACCAAATACTGATTTCGGACGCTTAATTTGTTTCTTTTGTTTTGAAATTTTCATCATTTATTTGTATCAGTACAAGTCGTTTCTGCATTAAATTTCATTTGATTCTGATGATTCTTTCATGGTGTTGCATTTTCTACAAACAGCAGTATATTAATACTATAAATACCATGTCAGTAGATATACTTTGAAAAGAATGCAATTAACTTGGATATAGAATAATTGATGATAAAATTGTTTAAGTACGTCACGGACAGGAGAAATACCTCTTATTTTACCTAACAATTATATATAAATTGCTAGAAATTTTGCACTTTTATATTGAAAATTCTTCGCAAGCAATATAGGGGAAATAGAGCATAATTAAGAAACTCGTCTGATTTTGTTAAACCTACGTTACTTTTTTTATTTTTCGCGGAACCATGCTAATTGGTATGGGTTCAATAAATTCACATCACCATTTTTATCATCGTTTTAGTTTCTGTGTTATAGTGTTTCTTTCTCCTTTCTTTCACGTTGATCTGAATTTCTAAAATAAATGAGTGAGCTTTACCTAAAATTTATAAGAAAGTGGTAAAATTTATTCAATAGATAATACACAGAAGAAGAAATCTCTTCAGAAATATAAAAGCTTAAATTTGTATGGCTTGAAGCTACACTTAGTGAAATAAGCATTTCGCTACTAAGTTAAAAAAGTGTAACCAATACATTGGAATTGACAGGTGCAAATTGTATGAAAACTGCAGTCTGCCTTTTACCACTCTTTCATATATATGTGTACTTCTATTGAGAAAAATAATAAGCATTAAAGTATATTATGAAGAGTTCAAAATATCGTATAAAAATAACATTGGATTGGAACAATTACTTGCGTCAAGCCTATAATCAAGTTTAAGAAACAGACAGAAGAAATAACTTGAGGAAAGTACAACAATTAAAAAATGAAGGAAATCTGTTTCAAAAATTACATTTGCAGAGGAATTTTTTTTGAATATCAAAAGAGGTGTAGAAATTGCTCATAGCCACAGTTTTTCATATAGGTACAGAAACATAAATAAATAAGTATTGTAAACTTGTAACGCAAAGGACAGGGACATTTTCACTAGAAGAACCCCAGAACCCGACATAGACTTTGTCAAAAGCGTCAAATCTCAAATTAAGACTGTACAAAGTTTTATGCATGAAATAAATAATTTTTTTTATTTTGTAAGTTGTCATTCTTCTTTTAAAAAAAGTCATTAAATTTTGAAAAGATCATAATGTGATCGTAAAATAGTAATTACTTTTTTTAAATTTAAAATCATAAGAACACTAGAGCTTATTCGAGTGTTTATGAAACATAAATATTTGACTCAAATACTGCTTTAACAAATATTCATCAGCGTGTGGGTATTGAAAACTTTAAGAATTAAAATAATATTAAATTCATTATTTTGATTCACAGATGGCAGTACTTACGATTATAAATTGCATTTTAATGAAGACAGAATCTGAAAAAACAATTTATGAACAGCTACAATGACTTCAGAAAATTATTTTATTCTGAAACTTTTCTTTAACAATATAATACATTTTATCACAAAACTTTTCAGACAATACCAAATATTGAAAAATAGCTATACGTCAATTATATATAATTTAGAATTCATTCGAATGCTTATATATTGCATTAACAGCTGCCACTAGGTATTCAGTTTCTTAACATCATAATCCTACAAAATAATGTTCATATTTTGTAATATGGAGAAATGTGTCATAAAAAATAATAGTTCTAAGGCATGGATAGTTAAATTGCATTCCAGAATAATTATTTTTTGATTGCATATTTGAGATAAATTGCAATTAAAAAAAGACGAGTTTGATTTATTAATTTTTTTTCATTTTACACAGAATTAATTAGAAACTTGATTTTCAATTACCTTATTGTGATGTTTGATTTTTCTATCAATATGAGAAAATTAACATCATTTGGATTTCTGTTTTTTTATGTTCCATAATTTTTTTTTTTCTCAAATTCAATTTCTCAATTTTTTCTCATTTTTCCTCCCTTCGCCTACTTCTGAATCCTTTGGAATAGGAGAGGATGGCACAGGACCAGGTTCGTATAATGGTGTAATCGATGTTGTGATGTGGCGGGCTTGATAGCTTGTGTTAATTAAAAATCAGCTTTTTGGTTTAATTCGTGAATATTGGCATGCATGCTTTTTTAATTGTTCGTTGAATTCTTGCTTTCTTGTGATTGTTTTGTTGTATATGATGGTAATAAGTCAGTGTGATTAAATGAAAAATAATCTGTTCTAAAAGGAATTTTTTTTGTTAGTGCTTAGAGTACATGTGTCTTAGAAGTAGCATTATTTTATTTGCTTTTTGTGTATTTACTGAAAAGAAAGTTTTATTCATTGTTTTTGAAATATTATAAATATCTTCTAAAATGAAGAAATAATGGTGCCCATTTGAGGAAAGTATTGTAAACATTTAAAAAGAAATTTTTACATCACTTTTCATACGATATTTCAACCTCTGAATTCTAACTATTTTTTCCATAATATGTCAGTCACAAAATGTCTATTTATTACGGTTAATATGTAAACTTACCTAAAGAGAATCTTAATGTTAAAATTAAGCATTTTTTATGCTTACACTAGAGTTATTTTTTAAATAAACATTTAGCATTAATTTTGGATTTGGAAAAGGTATAGTGAGATTATTGGGATGTCTCCAAATTCTGAAAAGATATTCATTTCTTGCCATCTTATCCATATTTTTATTTAAATTCCCATGAAAAAGTATTTTTCTTACTGAATAATACAAAATGATATAATAATGCCAATGATTAATAATATTTAATATTCAAAGTAGGAAAAATCAGATCATTAATATTAAATATTGATTGGTTTTATAATTATTTTGAATGGTACTAATATTCAATAATTCCAGAACACTATAAGACTAACGAAAACATTTCTAGTAATTCATTTATAGCAAGATATCAAAGCTCATTTTGTTTTTAAATTTTTTTCCCTTGTTATTCTGCCATTAGTTAACTTGTTTAATGAACAAGAGCTGTAAATTTTGTAAAAGAAATCATTTAAAGTGAGATTTCCAGAAAATAATTTTAATGTGATCGCTGAAAAGAAATAGATATTTTTTTCAGAAATAAGTTCAATAAATATATATTGTAATATATAGTGTTACAAAAACTTCAGATGAAATTTAAATTTTGAGGGATAGTTATTTTGCTTAAAATGTAAATTTTTTTATTGTTTTCTTTGAATTTTCAGACCACAAATTTTCCTTGTTCCGTACCTATTGGTTAGTATGGGCAATACTTTTTGGAGCAGCTGTGAATGTGGACTGTCCTCGAGGCTATACAGCCAGGTTCATGTCCAGCGTATGGGCAATGTTTGCAGTCGTGTTTCTTGCTATCTACACTGCTAATCTCGCTGCCTTCATGATCACCAGAGAAGAGTATTATGATCTGTCAGGCATTGATGACAAAAGAGTACGTATTCGATTAAGTGTCTCGTTTTCTTTTTAAATCGAAACATGTTTGGAGTCGGTTTATCAACAAGACATTAAATTCAAAATCCTTTAAATTTTATAGTGGATTTTTCTAAAGAAATTTAAAGGTAATTTAACAATAGATAATTTGCATCTTTGAACAAATCAATCATAATAAAGTATTAATTTAATTACAAACTTTAAATCTGGAGCCACTGAAATACATGAAGCTAATATTTTTACACCTATTTAGAAGATGATTAAATTCACAAAACATTTCAGTGATTTTTCTTACTTTATAAGTCATTTTAAAATTTTATGTCAGCGAACATACAAATCCAATAAAATATTTTTTTATCACAATTCTGCATCTAACTTGATATTTAATACTTTCTTGATTTATTATATTCTATTTTGTAAAACAATATATATATATAATAATTAGTCTATTTAAAGAAACTTCAGAAAATATTAATTTATTTAATAAAATAAAAGATGAATATTGAAACATTATATAGAGCAGCTAATTATAATCTTTGACACTCAATAGATGTTATAAGCATTCATACAATTAAATAATGTAATAGAAAAACAACAGTATTTATAGGAATTGTATAAATAAGCTTAGTTTAATTGAATCAATTCTCCATTCACTTTAAAGAATGAATAATAACCTAATATTGTCACAATTTTGAACTATTTTCATAGAAATCAACATTTAATTCTGCAAAATAAATTTTAAGCAGAAGTCAGAAATAAAAATAATAAGAACGTTTAAATACTTGGATATTTCCACCAATCTCGCAAGCGCCGAAGGCAGAGAATTAAAATTCTCGCCTACATATCGGAGTTCTCGGCATCTTAACTCGTTCCTCACAATATTGAAAGCATATGTAATTTTTTTTTTCTATTTTTTCATGAGCATATCTTAAACTGTAAAAAATATTCTTTTAATTTTAATATCAGTGTTCTGGGATAATACACTGATATATTTAAATACTTGTGTTTTCATTCTGAGTAGCTTAAGCCAAATATAGTTGCTCTCACAAATTATTAATAAGCTATGCTATTCGGATATCTATTGGGTATTCAATTCAAACTGATGTCAAGTAAAATAATATTCCGTAAATATGCAAAATATTTTGCTCCTTTTATAAAAAAAAAACATTTAAAAATACATTTAACCACCTTTTTTAATGACATTACTCTAAATTTTGTCTGAAAAAATTATAGAACTTTGTAATTTAGAGTGCTTCTTTTCTTCACATTAAAGTTATTTTATAAAATGTAGATGTTACTAACAGAAAAACTGTTTTTAGTTCACTATATGCATAAGTACCCTATAAAGAAACAAAAAAAACTTCGAAACAGGTTGTTAGATGGGTATCTTTAGAATGATACTTAATTGCAAATATATTTCCCAAATCATGTTCATATTCAAATAAAAGGAGAACAAATATTTTTTTTAAAATTATTTACATTTATAATTATATAAAATGATTAACATATCATTAATAGGTATGACAAATATAAGCTCTACTAATAATTCGAAAATATGTAACACAAAAACTAGGAGTCTTAAATATGGTATGACACACTTACTCGCATCTCCCGGCACTTTTAAGCTGAAACTATTCATGCCATTTTCAAAAATACCACTTTCTTGTAAATTTCTGATAATTTTTCAGCTGCAAAATCCTATGAGTGAAGAGCCTCCTTTCCGATTTGGTACCATTCCCCATGGAAACACAGAAGCTATTTTAAAGAAAAATAAATATGAAATGTACAAATGGATGAGGAAGTATAATAGGTCCTCCGTAATGAATGGTGTTGCAGCTGTCAAAACAGGGTAAGTTCTTCCTTGCAAAGCATTCAGAAAATATTTGAGAGGCTGAACTTGTTTATTATTATATCTACTAATCCTTAAAATGACTACAATATATTATTTAATAGCTAATTTAGAAAGAATACTTCTGCAAATTAGATATATAAATACTGCTGCATAATAATAGTTTCCACATCAAACGTTTCTGTGATTTGTCATTATTTATTTTTAAAACAAAGGAAAGTATACTTTGACATCGAATAATTTTATTGAAATGTAAATAATACATGTTATAAATATTATTTTTTTAGCTAAAATATAGAAAAATATTTAAAAAATTTACATGCAAATAATGTTTGTAATTCTAAGGGGATTTCTTTCAATTAGCATTCAACTTTTTGAATTAGTCATATTCTTTACAAATTTTATCCATCGCAACGTTCTTTCCATCTCGTTTGAATGACAATTTGTCCATCTTTAGTTTCAGAATGCACACATTTCATACATAATTATAATTTTGCTACATTACGTATATCTCTATTTAGTAATTTACATATGTCTCCGCAAAATTAATGAAATCCTGTTTCAAAACAGAATAACACCGAATGATATATTCGTATATAAATGTGTTTAGTTAAAATGTTATGTATTACTTTAAGCCCTAAAAATATTGAAAACTTAAGTATAAAAGAAGATGAAAATTGAAGTTAAAATACTTCAATTCTACATCTTTTAATTTCACGAGCTAGAAACTTCGGTAACTTAAAATGCATCAATGTAAACATTCAATGCAACAAAAATTATTAGATATATTTAATTCATTCTCCAAAACACAAACGCAATTTTTTTTTCAGTGCGCTAGACGCTTTTATATACGACGCTACTGTGCTGGAATACTGGGCTGGTCAAGACAATGAATGTCGCTTGTTAACAGTTGGAAGTTGGTATGCTATGACTGGATACGGATTTGCTCTTTCTAAGAATTCTAAGTACCTGAGTATGTTCAATAGGGCTATGATCCAATACAGAGAGAATGGTAATTATTTTAGTAGTATCCATTTAATTTATCTTTTTCTTATTTCATATCTTTTAGTTGCTCAATATATCAACTGGTAAATGAAAAATAAGTAATGGATTCAGTGAATAGTTCGAAATCCGATGAATTCGAAACAAAAAATGCCTATACTTAAATTAGAATCACTAACTATATATGTGACATTGGGATATACGCAATTTCCTCTTCACCAAACTTTAGGATTTTAATCGAAATTGATAGCATGACATATCAATTTCTACCCAACCCAAATGAATCATGATTATGTTAATTTGAGGCAGGTAGAAATAAAGTGAAATGAGGTAGATAGGGCTGTATATAAAAACAAAGGGGATTTTTTAGGAGGGAGGTCGATTGGGACTAGCGCTGATCTTATGCCTTATAAGCGATAGATGATATCAAGAGTTGTGATGGGTAATAGTGGCTGCAGAAGATTCGAGAAATCAAGTCAACTTCAACTGGAGAGGTTTTGGTAAGAGTGTATCAATTCTATAATAGTCGTATAGGTGAATAAATCCAAGGGGCACCAAGGAGAGCAAATATTCCTCAAACATTATATTATAAAGCTGACAAATAAATAGCTGTATGAGACTTAATTAGTGTGTCCTTGTGTAGGTTATTGTTTTTTAGAGCCAGTTGTATTTGATTGAGTTATGTCACGAGTCGTGTAGAAGCCAGTCACACCAAGCCCTGATTTCAACAGGTCCTTAAATCATTTTAAACTATTCCAGCATCGTACTTGACACATCGTATTAAACTGCCTGTACATGTTTGTACCTTTGTTAAATAATCGCTACAATTTGGAAATTTTATATTCAAACTCAATATATATATCATCAAAATGAAAATAAAGGATTCGTGAACTAAACTTCTTAATGAACATTATATGCATTTTTTTCGAAATATATGAATTATTAATTCTATATTCTACCTATTTGTTACAATATTATATTTTATTAAGGATAATTGAATCACTATCACTTGTTCATTGTAGAGAAAAATGTGTTAATCCTACAGTAGAAAAGTAAAAAAAAAAACAATCTGACGACATTTTGAATGTTAGGTCAGATTTCAGAAAATTCAAAGCACTATTTAGTTACGTATTCAATTTTATTATTAAGTAAAAAAATGCTTTTTCAATACTGTAAATAAAAATTACATAATATACATGAATTTTTTTGTAATAGAAAATGTATAAATATAATGGAAGAGAAAAACACAATTTCTTTTGAAAAAACCATTATGTTAATCACCATACAATATGGACAAATATTTCTGCATGCTTGAAATAAACATAGATATATTAACTCTTGCATTTGTACTTTAGCATATTATCTTTGAAGTCAACATTGCGTCCGTGGTTGTAAGGGGATATCGAGTCGATCAATTTTGGAGAACGTATATAGCTAATTTTGGTGATAATAGCTGGTTTTTTTTAACTAAATATATGTTGGTAACTCGAATTATTAAATTAAATCTTTAACGTCTTTAATGAACATAACACAGGTTCTAGCACAGTTACTTGATGCTCCAACTGCTATCTATCCACTTCTTTTTCAGAATCTATATTTATGTGCTTTCTAGATCTGGAGATAGATCTCCAGCTTCATCATTTCTTGGCAATCATTCACTAGTTCTAAGAATTCATGTATTATCTACATATTCTTAGGATAAAAAAAATAATCTTTTTTTAGGTGAGTCGTCAGTGTTGTAAAATTTTCATGTTAACCGGAAATTATACTGACCTATCAACGACTTAGGATCATATTGGCTAAAGCGTTGCGTTATTTCTACTCGAAGTAGCACATAACTTATTTTCTATGCAACTCAATCTAATGTATAGCAGCTACACAACCTGATTCAGTTTGAAAGTTCACGGTAGAAAAATAAAGAAATAATGTTATTTATTGAGTATAGCTCTCCATAAATATTGATGAGTTAGATATAACTGAATCTCCTCATGTTAGGATAAATGAAAAAAATATTTCAGGTGTTTTAATCAAAATATTGAAGTTCCTTTTAATTAGTATGTAATTCTTTCCACAAAAAATAGAAATTAAATACTTGTATGCTTCGAACTAGTTATTTCTCTGTTCATTAAATTTTATGAAGCTAACAAATCTTTTCAAAATGAATTCATCATTTATAACAAAATTGATTTTACATTATAATAAATAAAACTGCAAAAATTTCTGATTTATTTTTAATTTTCTTACATTGGCATGTATAAATACATAAATAATAAACAAATAAACAGTCAATCAAAAATTTTATAACAAAAGGAATCAAAATATTGGTGCTTCAAAAAGCATTAATTGAATTACAGTCAAAAAACAAAAATATAAGAGTTTTAAAATAGGAATACATAAACTAATGTAGATATTAACAATATAAATATTAATTATTTATATTTTTGATTACATTTTTTTTTTGTTTTGGAATAAATATTGCTGCTTAGAAATATAATGCTGAGAATATGTCACTTAGGTAATAGTTCTAACATTCTCTGGGATCCATTTATATATATATTTCATACTCCATATTTACTAAATACATTATCACAAAGCTTAAGGTTATAAACTATTGATAATAAAATTACTAAAGACAATTTTCACACATAATTTTGAAAGGTAACATAAATGCGTCTGGTATTTATGTGATGATTAATTTTCTTTTGTAATAATTTTAAAAACCATTCGTTTTTTTTTTCATTTTCTTTAGCTTAGGTTTTAAGTTAATCTTCATTTTGTGACGTATAAGCCCATTTTACATGAATAAATGAGTAATCATTCATAAAAAAGGACCCTGATACTTGATTGATTTACCTTAATTAAATTTAAAATAGAACCCACAAAAAATATTTTTTTTGTAGTTGTTCTTGAAGTGGGTGCTTGTTCATGCAGTTTTAAAAATATTGATAAATGATGATAGTCAATATAATCTTGAGCATACAAATGATTACCCACATAATAAGATTTCAGAGTGTTACTTTCGATGAAACTTGCACCATTTAAATAAATTTTGAATGATTATTAAAATGATTTATGTAAGGAGTAACAGATTATTCATCATTTTCAGGGAAAAAAAGGCTAGCATAGAAATGATTAATATTCTTTTAAGAAACACGAAACGAAATAAAGTAAAAAAATAAAGTTATTTTCCCTTTCTTCTATCATGTCAATTAAAATCCTAAGTACCTTCTGCTGTAAGTATACTTAATGAAATATCATTATAACTTAGTAATATATCCTTATATTTAGTCTATCGTTAAGTGTTGGAAATTAAGGAGTGAATAATACCTTAAATGTTGTTAAAGTATTGAAATTTTAGTTACTTCCTGTTAATTTCATGTATCACTAGCAATAAGTGAACATGAAAATTTAGTAAAATATGCATGAATGTATGAAATAATTCTTGACAGAATTTTTCTAAGAACAAATATTTCTTAATTCAGAAATTTATAAAATTACAAATTTTAATATGTTTATTGAACTCTAATCTTTTTAACAAGAAAATTTAATTTATTTCCCATTTCAATTTTAGTTTACTCTTCGTTGCATAAAATGGAAAACATTTTGAAAGAAAATTATTCAGCTTATAAGTTAATATTTACCACCTGTTGAGTGGAAAAAAATCATTTTTCGAAATTAAAGAATATACACTTTAACATTAAAAAAATAAATTTTTTTATTTTTATAACTTCTTAAGTATACACGTCTGTTAGACTATTTAATTACTTTTTTGACAATTTAATTTATGTTAAACGTTTTCGTTCATTTTTAAGAATTCGAAGGCATAGTGAAAAGAGCTAAATAATATTAATAATAAGTGATAAATCAAATTAATTTCAAGAAAGGGTTAGGCAACGTGAATAATTTAATTGAGTTTGTTATTTAAAAAAATTATTTATTTTATCTTCCTTATCAAAGGTATAACATCTTAAAAATATTAAGCCTTTATAACACAGAATGCAACAAATGCATCAATATTAAATCCATATATATTGCTTCAATTTAGTGCTTAGTTAAATAAATATTTTGCAAGAAAAAAAGTTGCTGCTTATTAAAAGCTTTAATTTATAACATTTCATTAATAAAATAATTACTTTATTGTAAATTCATATGCTGATAAAATGAGAATCACTTTGATAATTACATATATGTGGTGTTAATTATACAATTAATACGCAAAATATTATAATTAATCAAAATAGAAAAAAAAAACTCTTAAGAATAATAGACACTCTTAAATTGTATGATTTGACAATGGACGAAAGTGATATTCAAAGTCACAATGTATGTGACTGGATGAAAAACATTGGAATAAAGTTACAAAACAACCAAGTTAAGTGCTTGATCATTGTTAGTTTTGACACACATGATTTTAGCAAATCAAATAATTGAATAAAAATAAGAAATAAATAATTAAATAAAGTCTTATACATACAAATAATGCTTCAGTTTTATTCTCTTGTCATTTTACTTGAGTGTCATTTAATTATCAGTTGGAGAAAAATAGGGTTTTGGTCTAATATTTCAGACAGATTTTCACAAAGGTTCAGAAATTTCTAACGGTCTTCAGGTACTAACCTGGATATTTGGCAGTTTGTAAAAACTACTACTGCACTCGCCAGAACTGGCTAATTCCATAGTTACTTCCGGGCAACATTTATCAAAATTGATTCTGTTGATTTTTTAAACTACAGTTTAATATATTTTAAATAAATATTTACGCGATTTTTTAATAGGAATATATGACAATGTTTTCTTTCCCTCATTTTGAAATTATAAAATGCAGCTGTAGTGTAGTGGTTAAACTGTATGACTGCGAGCACTAAGGTTAGCACTACTCACTTAATTTAGCTTCACATCGTGTCCTTTGTAAGTTTCTCTTTTTTATAAATTTAATTTTTAAACTTAGTGTAATAGTTAACGTGTCACATTGCATGCACTTCCGCACCAGGTTCGATACCTGATGGCTTTGCTTAGGAAGTTGGACAAGAGTCAACTCAGCTCTTCCTCCTTCTGCGATCGAAAAATGAGTACCAACCTCGCTTGGAAAGGGAAGTGGTGGTCAATCGTCGTACTAAGCGATTGGTCTGAACACTAATTAATAATGAGTGACTCAAGCCCAAAAGCCAGAGATATGGAGATGGGCTCTCTCTGAGTTGACATCTTAAGCCCAAGAAAATTTTAATCAACAATACATTTATATATCAGTATGTGTTGTTCACATGTCTTATTTTTGTTAGTTAATCATACAAGCTTTAAGAAATATTTAGAAATTCAAGCAAGGGAAAAATGCTTCGTTATATGGCTTAGATAATTATAAAAATTTGCTTAGTAATCTAAAAACTTAATATTTTTTTTATAATTAAAGCAATTTTGTAGTTTTGTTAGAAAATAAACGTGTCTTAAGAATTATTACTCATAATTTTAAAATCATTAAATGCAGAGCGATTTCCTTTGTAATATTTATCTATAGAACAAATTTTCAACGCTGCCTTTTTTTCAAATATTAGTTTGTGATATATAAGAATAAAATTGTATTAAAATGGGCTCAAAAATTATTTAACAATTTCATAGATGTTATTATACATGTATTTTTGCAAGCAATTAGTAGGACATAAATAATATTATTAGCACCAGTAGTCTATTATGTTTTATCTATTTACGTATTTCCTTTCATGAAAGGAATTTTTTCATAGTTATTAGATAGAGTAAAATTAACAACAGTAAATTTTACAGGATTTGTTAGCATATTTATCATATCCTATTTCTCTCGTCTTCATAAATTAAAAATAATATTTCAATATACATGCAATAAAATGTCCTTTTTAAAAATTGCGTTTACCTATACTTACGATAAATTGCTATTTTAGCATTCATTTCTTCCTGTTTTTTCCCACTTAATCAAAAGAACTGGAATTAGAAAACAAATTAATATTAATTTAGAATAATGACTAACAATATATTGCTGAATTGTGACTGTAAAGAATATATTTAGTAACTGGAACATAGACAGTTATCATTCAGAGTACATAAGATCTTCAAAATTGAACTTATAGTCAATGTTTAAGATCTGATTTATAAAACGGATTTACGTAGAAACATAAAATTGTGAAGAATTGTTTTTTCAGCAATTATTTAATAAAATTTACGAAATTTCAACATCAAGCAGGATTTAATTAATTACTGAATTACTTTTGATAAAAAAAAATCTAATATTTGAAAAATGAACAATTTTGTACAAGCAATTTTAATAAATGGATTATAATAAAAAAGTATATCTACTCATCCTTTTAATACAATAATAGTATCGGCATTCTGTAAATTGTCCTTCATCGGAATACTCAGAAACTTTCTTACATAAAGGAGCCATTGATTCAATTTATTTTTGGATCTCGAAGAAGAATTTAAAACATCTACCTTTCTCCAGAGTTTAATCTCAAGAATTTTGAATTTGATTAGAGTCAGAACAACGAACAGTGGTTATTCCTTTTGCTCAAAATTTTAACTATTCAGATATTCATCAAAAAGCTTAACTCGGTATGGTTGTACATCACAATCTACTGGGAAGAGTTAATCACTAATAAAACAAGCATATGATATGAAATATAAAACTGAGTTCTCTTCCCATATTTCACTACTGTCAAATTTTCTTCATTTTTAATAATGAGATCTAAAACTGAATTGACAAATAAGATCTCACCTCCTCTTTGATTGAGTCTTTCAATAACGTTCGTTTGGATATAATTGGTGCCTTGTTTTCTTCAGATTAGTACATGAATTAAATCATACACCAAGGTTAGGAGTACAATTTCTGTGAAGATTATAGCAACTGTTTATTGTTTAATGAAGGTAACGAGCTCTTTTGCCTAGAACAAACGTGGACTTCAGACCCATGGAATACAAAGGATATACAAAGGATCATCCAGAATATACTCGTTGAACGTGAAAATCTCTAAGCGCTGAAGTATAAATACTGGCGGCAATGTAGCTGCACAATGATCTTAATTGAGCACAGACACAAGAATGTTTTACTTACATTGGTTCAAACGATCTACAAAACGATTTTTCGTGTAGGCTATAACTATTTCATAAGTCTAGAAGAGGTGTTCATCATTTTGAGAGGTTTAGGATTCAAATTGATTCCTAAATCTTTGGACAACATTATAAACACAGTAACGAGAATCAGTTTACTTTAACCACATTTATTCATTCGATTGCTCAAAATTTTTTATGAAATGTGTAAGAGAAATAGAGAGATGGTCAACAGTATTTTACTACCGACAATTGAAAATCAGTTATCATAAAAAAAACATTAAGTATAAATTACAAAAGAGAAATATCTACTGTGTTTCCTATTTCCTAGAAAAATTCCTAATTCCTTAAAAAAAAAAAAAAAGGTAGATATATATATGTTTTACTTTTATTTTTGTTCATTCACATAAACCGTATTTCATAGCTTTATTTTCTTTCGTCAATGTATTGTTTGCACTTTAGGGTTATTAGGCCAATTTAGTTTGACAAATTAAATCATTCAATGTAAAAGTGATTGCCTGTAACTGTTAAGAAATATTTCAATTTCAACTTAATATTCTCAAAATTTTTGAACTGTATTATAATAAAGAAAACATCATTAAATTAATTTCAGCCATATAATGAAATTCAATATTATATTACAATTTTTAAATTTATAAATCATGAAATCACGCACGTTGTAATTTAAATTTATGGTTCAAATTAATACCAGATTAATAAAAGTATTTTTGAAAATATTTTCATTGTTAGTATTTGTATTGCATATATGCGTATGTATTCGCTATGACGAGAATTTAAAAACAACAGATGCTTAAAGGCTTTTTATAAAATTCATATTTACGTTTTTAAAAGCGCACCAAAATATCTTCAATAAATCCATTAATTTTAGAATGAAAACCATTTTTTAAATTAAAATGTTACAAAAGCATATAAGGTATTTTTCCCAGGTAGGCCATAGATAACATAATATAAACGCTTTGGAATAAAAATCTCTTACGAATGAAATAAGTTGATTTCTTAGTACAAGGAAATCTACAGATCCCTACATACTTCGTCATGTAAGCTAATATTATTAAAACAATATGTTACCCACCCTTATCTTTCCAAGTCTAAGTGACACAAACGTTGTAATTAAAGAAATCAAAAGGAAGTATGAGGATTCTAATTTAATCTGGATTTCCGAAGCTAATTTCAGTTTATTAGAATACACTTGATTAATTTATATAATTAAATATACACACAGGTTAAATAAATTTGCTTTATAAACATTGTAATCGTAATTGAATGACTATGAAAATAACAGAATGAAACGCAGCTACTAAGAAATGATTTGTACATAGTCCATTGTCTAGTTGTAATTGATTGAAAGGGATTTGTTTTGCTTAGAACTTTAAATTAAATTTTATGTTATAAATGGAAGAATAAATATGGTAAGAATCTGTTAAACTTATAAGTTTAAATTTTAGTCATTATTCAGGTACACATATAACTATGACAGAAATTTAATATGTTTGGAGATAACATTAAACTTTAATTCCTGTTAAAAATTTTAATTAGTTTTTACTAAAGTAATTTTCAGTTCAGTGGGAGTATGTAATTATAATATTTATATTTAAAAAAACAAAACCATAATAATAAAATTATTGTTTTACATAAAAAAGTAATAAACATAATTAATAAATTTTTGTCTAAGGAGTATAAGTGTGAAATGAATAAAGACATGAGCGATTTCTCCTTTTAAAACACTTTGAACAATTGTACATAAATTTTATATATATTATTTAATGTTTTAGTGTGTGTAATCTATTTCTAATCAATTTGTATGAAAGACATTTTTAGAATAAAAAAGAAAGTATGGAGAATTATAAACAATCCAAAATAAAAGTGAAACAGATGAAATTTAACGTAAAAATTCCAAAAGAAGAGAATTATAAAAACTCTTAAATCCTTCTATATTTTATACTAAATATTATTCTCGAGTCTTGCAAACAAAAGAGGAGGAAGATATATCTCAAACTACAATAATGTTTATACTTCTTTCTTTAGAATTAAAAGACTAATAGAATTGATTATTTTGATTTCATAAATTTACTACAGACTTTCTATATTAACGAACAGTGGGGATTATTGGTAGAAGATAGCACTACAATAGCTTACATACATATAATAGACTAGCTGGTACCCGCCCACTTCGCTAGATAGACGATAATATAATATTTTGGAATCTATACGTAAAATATCATGAAAATTTTCAATTTTTGCAACGTTAATTATAATCTAAAATTAAAATTTTAAGAAATTGATTGTCTGCAATAATAATTATCCACGACTTTCAAATATATAAGAAAAATTAAAAAAAAATTCGTAAAAAGTCACCTCATATATATATATATATATATATATATAATATGGATAAAATTCCTTCCACCGAGAACGTATAATATCTATTATTGCCGAAGATGCAATCTTTTATCAGAAGATCCATCATGTGCTTAGCTTTCAAATGAAATACCCTCAATATGGCATAGTGTCTATCATAAGATTTGTGTCCTTGCTTCAAGACATCTTTGATTTCTGACCATTTAAGATTGCTAGTGACTGCAATCTTTAAGAAAAAGTCAAGCAAGTCGAGAAGTCCAAAACGTCTTACGTATGTCGTAGCCTCTTGAGTTCGTTCATGCATGTAGCGAGGTCCTAAAGTAAACGAAGATTGTCTTGCGTGTGTGCTACTCCGTAAAAAGACGTCATTTTATTATTTTTCAAAATCCCTCTAAGTTTAGGATATAAACAACATTTTCACCAACCGTGGGGCTCCAATCTAATTTATTTCTATCGCACAGTATGTACATTTCTTATTTTCGACATGTACGAAATTTCACATAAAGAGCCCCTTCGCCAAAATCTTGCTAATCAGCACTTCAAAATAAAATTATTTGGTATTTTTCCATTTCTCACGTGCAAATCTCACCAAGTAAATTGAATTGGTGACAATACACGGTATACATATAAAAAAATATATTCTGTTTGGCGTCGGTGATATCATTTCTGGCGATAAAGTCGCCAAAATCACATAACCGACGGATAAAAGTAGATTAACGGATGAAAATTATATTTTGGATAAGACTACCGTAAAATCCGTTCTTAGTGAGCGTCTACTTCGCAAAATGAGTAACTATGCTAAATTTCAAGTCAATCGGATGTATAGTTTTAGAGATCTAGTGATGAATCAGTCAGTGGTATTTCGCTTATATATATATAGAAAAGTTTTTATTATTATTAATGATTGTGTTCATTAATAATTATATCTTAATGATTTCAATAAAAAAAATGTTATCACTTAATGAATAATTCGATATAAAAACCAACGTTTTTAAAAATAACGTTTTTATATGGTAGCAAAGTTTATTAAAGAAAATTATTGAAATATTAGTTAAAACTGTTAGTTATTTTTAACTTTAAAATTTACTTAAAAAGATACATTTGTGAGCATATTAAGAAATTCATAATACTCATAAAATCAAAACTTGCATTTAAAAGTTTATAAGTCATTCTATTAAAAAAAATGGAAACCAGAATTCAGGAAAGGTTTATCCTTGGCGACAAGAATTATTTGGCAGTATTTTGCCAAATGTGGCTACCCTGTTCCGTTTCACGGATTTAACGCTCAGCAAAAAAAAAAAAAACAATCGCCAAGTTTGGTGCCAATTTTTGAAATCGCGCCAAGTGTTTGGGTTAAACTGCATTATTAAAGAAAATATTAGTTAAAACTTGTCGCAAATGTCTAAATATTGCATTGTTAGGCGAGTACGAATGATTCCCAAAATTTCAAAGCTCTAGCTTGATGGGAAGTTGGTTAAATTAACGATCGAAAATTTGATGACACACACACCAAGTGAAATTCAGAAAAAACGTTGTAAAAAATGCTGCAATTTTAAGTAACCTAATTTTTTTAAAACGTTTTTCTGAATTTCACTTGGTGTGTGTGTGTGTGTGTGTGTGTCATCAAATTTTCGATCGTTAATTTAACCAACTTCCCATCAAGCTAGAGCTTTGAAATTTTGGGAATCGTTCGTACTCGCCTAACAATGCAATATTTAGACGTTTGCGACAAGTTTTAAGTCATATATTTTTTTAAATAATGCAGTTTAGCCTAATCACTTGGCGCAATTTGAATAATTGCCAAACTTGGCGAATTTTTTTTTTTTTTTTGTGGTTGAATGTTAAGTCCGCTTTGCGGACCAATTTAGCAACATTTGGCAAAATACCACCAAATAATTCCTGTCTCCAAGAGTGGTTTGACTAAACTGTATTCCAACTATTTTAGATTTATGCAACATTATTATTATTATTTATTATAATAATAATAATTATATTATTATTTTAGATTATTTAGATTTAGGCAACATAAAATACATTCAACTATAAATATTAATAAATTTTCATTTTTGCAGTCAAACGCTATTATTTCGGGAAATTCCAATGTACATATTTTACTTATCGTTAATTTCAAATAATAAAAGGCAAAATAAGTCACATAAATTTTGTTTTTGGCCTGTTAAAACTGTATATAAAACTCTAAAAGATTTATATATGCACTACCACAAAATCGTCTCTGACCACTTTTCAAATTAAAGATTTAAATACGCGTGACTTCGTGATTGCTCGTTATGTGTTTAATATAATTTCATTTCTATCTATCAATTCACAATAGTTTCAATTTGAATTCTATTTGCTTCATTGTAGAATTAATGTTAATAACTTGCGTATATATATATATATATATATATATATATATAAATATATATATACATATATATGTGAAAGGAATACTATTATTCATTTCAATATTTTATTACTTCCTATTATTCCAGTACTTTATTCAGTAACTGTATTTTTAGCATAACTGTTTGTTTTATTCTTTTTTTATTTATCAAAAGCTGAATTTGTTCTTATGTATTAGAAGTTTTTATATTCGGAATGTGAGGAAAAGTGGAAGATGGAATAAAGAATGCAGTAAAAAGCATAGAAACAATAATATAGAATTTTTAGATAATCAATTGTAAGGAGATCATTATCAAAAGCAGTCTTGTTCCGATAATTTAACTAAATAATGCGTTTAAATTGTTAAAATAAAAAATAAAAAATGTTAAAACGCTTATTTCTTTAAATGATTCCTTTTTCGTGTTTTGTCGTTGCTGGAATGATTTTTAAGTATTTTTCATTGGATGATAAGGCTGAATTTGCGCTAGCGTGTTCAAGTATGAAAAATAACATTTTGGGTATCAATCGGATCTGAACTGATTTAATAGACATAAACTGTAATATATTTAAAGTAAAGTAAGTAAAATTTCCATTAATCCTAAAGGAAAAACGTCTGAAATTTATTTCACTTGAAATATGAAGAATTTGTCACTTCTTAGTTTCTGTTTCTTTTTTCTTAAAAAAAAAATGAACAACTAATATACGAAATGTGAAAAATAATGGACTTCAACCTACAAATGGACTAATTGACTGTCTTCTACAGCAACGTTACAAGTTCAAATGTTTTACTTAAACAGCCAGAAAAGATGTATTTTCAGTCTGGTTGGTAAAAGCATGCAAGATGTATTTTCAGTCTAGTTGGTTAAAGCATGCAAGATGTATTATCAGTCTGGTTGGTAAAAGCATGCAAAAAGCGACCGGTAAGCTTTCCTTCGGACCCTCTGGACCAGGGTTCGAAACAACGCTGATGCACTCAATGTCACCAATCTACTCTCCCCCTTCCACGGTTTCGAAAAACTTTCCTTCGAAACCACTGAACCAGGGTAAAAACAACGCTGCGGCACTCAAATTCACCAATCAACTCCCTCCCCCTCCACGGGATCAACAAACTTTCCATCTGACCCAGTGAACCAGGGTTCGAAACAACGCTGCGGCACTCAAGGTCACCAATCAACTCTCTGCCCCTCCTCCGGGTCGGAAAACCACCAGCCGTTAAAACCTCATGCTTGTGAAATCAATTTGTAAATTTCAGAACTCAAGAGTAAGTGAGACATAATTTTAGAACTAATTTTGTAAGAAAGGTAAAAACTATACCAAATAAAAATTGTCCGTTTCCACTCGTGATTAATAAAATCCAATATTGTTAAAATTTTTACAAAATGTACCGTAATTTAAAAAAATAATTATGAAATCTCATATAATACATTTGCGTACTCTAAGCTAGCTATGTCACAGCGGTAGCCTGGTGATCATGTTCGTTAGCTCCCGGCGTAACATTATTTCGGTCGAGTCGTGGATTCCAGCTCTGCTGCGATTTAAGAACCGCCATGTGGTGCGCTCATACTCTTTAAATCTGTCTTTTTTCCCAACTAATCCAGTTGGCATGGTGGTTTGAAATCTGTCGAGGTTGATTTCAGTCCTTTTATCGTCTTTGTCTCTTGACAGAGGCTCAAATTTACGAGATCCGCAGCTAATAGTTCTTGTGTTTCTTCTAAGGGCAACGATTAGGAATCAACCAATCTAATTATATTCAGACATCAGAATGTTTATTTTTAAAGATATTTAGTATCTATGAGTTTTTAAATTTCTTTTTAGAAGTTGTCAGCTCCTTGAATTCCATAGTTTCCTTCAATTTTGGAACTTTCGGTTAAAAATATTTATTTATGATTTATACAAAATGTACCCAAACGTGTTTATTTTACTATTCCAAAAATTTCGACATGTACTTAGCTAATTCAAATTTAATATCTGTGTAACGTTATCAATTCTGATAAATTAAATTGCATTGTTAATTTTTTCCGTGTAAAATTAATAATTGTAGTACTTATTCTTACAAATTATTTTTAATACCACTAATAAATACTTTAGAAATTCTATAGAAAATTATATCATATATTATTTTTTCCGCACTCACATAAATATTTTTTTTTCTACACTCATGTAAAATTGGCAATCACAATTTAAAAATATACATAATATTTATATTTTACTGCGGAAAAATAAATATATGAATTATTATTTATTATATTCTTCTACCATAAATAAATTATTTAATTTTATTTTCTATTAACTTGTATAACAAATTATTCCCTCAAAATATTTATATAATCAGAAACATATCCATCATTTAACACATATCTACCACAGATATATACCCACCGAGATGTCTACCTTGCAAAACCCAGATTACCCACTCTAGTGTGAGCAAACTATTTCCCCATTTTCATTTATTTCCATTAATCTAATCGCATTTTCCTCACCCCATATGATCTCATTTTCTGTGGCACAGGCGATCTCGAGAGACTACAGCGCTTCTGGCTTCAAGGCGCCTGTAAACCTAAACACAAGAAGCGGAATGTTAGCAAACCTCTCGACGTCAACCAATTTATGAGCGCCTTCCTTCTCCTGGGATGTGGGGTGTTGTTCACCATACTCGTTCTCCTGTTGGAACATATCTACTTCAAGTATATTCGCCAGCATCTGGAGAAAACAGACAAAGGAGGGTACCTGACGCTGATAAGTCTGGTAAGCTTTATGTGTTGAACATTAAATGGAGTTTTATAAACATTGGACTTTGTTTTAAAGCAAAATTAAGATGTACGGTTAAAGAGTCGTTGGAAATATTAATGAGAAATAACTCAATTTATAGTAAAGTTATGCTTAGAAATTAGTACATAAACCATTTTTTTTATTTAAACAAAAAAATATTTTTAACATTTTTTTTTTTAAATAATCTATTACAAAAGAAACACCTTTGAAGAAAATTAAGATGATAAGGACTTAAATGTAGGTTTAATAACGTTTTATTACAATAAAATTCATTAAAACAAGTCTATTACTTTTTGAACAAAATGTATTTTAAGTGATTTAAGATAAAAGTTTAAAAAGTAAATTTTAAGGTCTAAAAACATTTAAATTAAGATTCATTAATTGTTTTATACTTTTTAAAGGGAGAGTAGAAATACTTACATATATATATACAAATACATAAAGTACTGTAGAACAAAACACATTAAAATAAATTAACTTCATTTTTACGTGAGTTAACACTTAAATTATAAATTGTTTTAAGGAACTTTTTATTTAAACTATACAATTAAAAACTATTGCATGAGACATTATAGATGTATTGCGAGATAATATAAATTTATCATTTAGAATAGTCAAAAAGGAGATATACAGCTATATAAAAAATTATTTTATTCGGGAAAATTAGGAGGATTTTTCTTAATTTTATTATGTAAATTAGTGTTATAACCGGAAACATAAAGCTTTTGTATGTCCTCTAAAAAAATGATTTGTAAAATACAATGAAAAAAAAAGAATAATTTCTAAGTTAAGAAAAATAATCTCTAAGATGTTATAAAGGTTATTTCTTCAGCTGTAAATCGAATAAAATCTTGTTTAGTAAAAATTGTTTTGTAAAACATTTTATTTTTTAAATATTAAAAAATTAAAATTTTAGTAATTTATACTAATTGCATTTAAAAGTAAAAGAAATTTTCATGATTAAAATTTTAAATACCACTTATAATGCAAAGTAAGGCAATAATATTACAAGTATAAAATATTTTAAAGCAAGTTTTTATATGAAGGACTAGTAGGTCCATTATACTGGCCATTAAAATTATAACACTATGAAGGAAAGCAAATACAAAAGAGATATTTATAGAACAAAAGCAGTATGGCATGAAGGTAAAATTAATATTTTTGCAATCAATTTTGGGTTAATAGGGGTGCAAAATTAATAGAAACTGCTGCAACCCTAAGAAAATAAAATGGTCCTTAACAGTTTAAGCATGAGTCGAACTGGAATTCGATGACAAAAACGGGTAACTCATTCCATGCTGCTTCAAGTCTATGCCACACGTTAATAACCATATTAACAGGAGAGGAGTGGCGGGCCAGTGTCACAGCAACCCATTATAATATGTTTTCAATCGGTGACAGATCAAGAGACTGAGCAGACCTGAGAAACAATCAAATAATTACCCTGTGTATCAAAGAAGTTCAGAACACGAAGAGAAACATGTAGTCTTTCATTATCTTGTTGAAATATATCATTTAGCAGGCTTTGAAAATAGGGGACAAAACTGGATTTAGCATGTCAGAAATTCACCGATCTACTTTCAAATTACCGTCAATTTGAATTAGAGATGGGTGTGTTTGCACCCGATGGCTGCCTAAGCCATCACACGAGGTACAAGGACTCTTTGCCGATATCGAAATGCAAGTAGGTGACAAGTGGTATCCTCGGAGCCTCCAGACATGTATACGGCCCTTCGGAATATTGCACGTAAATAGGGGACTCGCCTGGAAAACAACATTGTGCTACACCTGTAACTAGCTATGTCGTTCGGCGCATCAAATCAGCGTCTCGTTCTATGCTGCATTATCAAGAAAATCCAAAGTAATGGTCGCCGTGCTGATAGTCTACCCAGCTTCAAATGTCGTTGAGTCGTCCGAGCGAATATTGTGAGTACTGCAAAACTGCTAGACTGCTAGTGGTCCAGACTAATGGTCCATCATGTGGGTATACGATTTTGCAGGGTCGATTTCACAATATGTCGTTCCTCTCGGGAGTTTGTCATGGAAGGCGCAGAAATCCTACATGACGATCAGTATGCCCATCATCAACCAATTGATTCCATATTCACATGAAAGTATTTGGATATCAAATAAAGCAACTGGTAATATCATGGAATGATAATATACACTCTTAATATACAACGATCTTGCCTCTATTGAATTCCGAAATTTGCTTTTAAGCTTTTTTTCTTATTCGAGGCCCGGCATGATGTTCTGAGAAAACCCGATCTTACAAAGTGCTTTCCGAATGAGAAAACCAAAACATAACTATTCTTTAATGCAGTCCTTTGGATGTCGTTTCTCCCTTCTGCCTCGTGTAAATACATTGAAAAATAATTCATTTGCATATTCTAACCGCTTCTTCTCTTCATGCAATTTTGATTTTCTTCAGATTATTTATTCTTTGTGTTGCAATTTTAATGGCCAGCAGTGTGTTTTTTCGAAATGTAAAAAAATACATAATGTATAAAAGCGAGAGGTGTTTAGTTAATATATCTAGGTAATTACCGAAAGATCGAATGTTATAGCTTCTTATTTATGTATGAGATCAAAAGAAGTATTAATGTATCAAGTTTTAAAAATTTTGTATTGTGTTAGATTTAATATATTTTTATACCTTCTTTTCTAACATTTAATTAAAATCTTGATTTAAAAATGTTTTTAAATATATTCATTTAATTCTTTTTTTTATCTGGAAATTTAAGTTTAAAGAACAATTACGTGAGCTATACAGGTGCTTATCAAAATAATGGAAACAAAGGAATACAAATTCCTTTATTAATATTAAATTGGGCAATCTTCGTTAGGTATAATGTCTTGAATACGTGAGGAATAGATCTTAAAGGAATATTATAGATCATTTCATGACGATGTTGGAAATTTAAACAAAAATAGATTACTGACGTCGAATGTTAAGGACTCTGCTTTCTTAAGCAGCCAATATTATTGTGTTTTGGGAATTGAAGTAGCCAAGGAAAATTTGTGACATTTATCTTCATGTTTCTCAAACAATGTCTGAATGGATTGGAAAATTATCCTGAATAACTACATCCCTTGATAGAAATATTTTTTGCACCATGAGACTCATCTGGTAACTCAAAATATCTAAATATTCCATTATATTACCTCGGTTTCCTTAGGTTATAATAAAAACTGCAAAAAATCACAAGATTTCTGCCCACTTCATAACAGAGCATCCTCTATTCTTCACAGTCTAAAGAAGGCAATCTGGGAAAAACACTTTTGCACTCGTTCTCTAGATGTAAATACATTCAGTTATGAGAAAAAAAGTAAACGATAATTCAACTGACCATATTTCTTTTTTCCGTACATCTTTTAGCTAGACCATGTTCTTGTCACACCTTTCTTTACGACATTTCACATTCTCATTTGTGGCAAGTGACTTTGAAATAGCTACTCTTCCATATATTTGTTGCATGTGCAAGTTTTTTCTAAAGACAATTGTTGGAAATTTGCAAATTCTTATTTTAATCGTCAGAAATTTGCAGATACTTATTTTATCCATCAACCACTTTAGGTACTGTTATATTTTAGGCTGTTACAATCCGCATCAATATCTAGCAATCACTCTTAATTAGATTTCGCATTCGTCTGCGGTTGAATCTAGCAGATGTTGTTTTTTTCCTTGTCATAACTATCGAAGCTCGAGAAACACCAATAAATTCAGAAGTTAAGGTTACAGATGCTTCTACAAGGCGAGCTCCAACAATGTGTCCTGTTAATTCTGTGCATTCGACATCTCGTACGAGTGACAAAAAAACGGGAAAGCTTTAGGTATACCTATAACTTACAGACAAACTCCATTGGCCGTTGTTAAGTACAAGGCTTGGATCCCAAATTATTTCTTCATGTCCGTCGCTGCTTAATCATGCCATAATTTATATTGTCAACGGAATTATACGTATATGTAGAATTTCATTTCTACCGGATCATAGCAAGAAAAATATAAATTTTGAAATGGAAAGACATTAATTAAATATATATATATATATATATATATATATATATATATATATATATATATATATATATATATATAAATACAATTTTATTTCATCATTAATTGTAATCTTATTTATTTGCAGAGCATGGGAAAATCATTAAGTTTTCGAGGTGCTGTTCAGGAGGCAACAGATATAATAACACATCATAAATGCAAAAATCCAATTTGTGATACAACATTAAGGAAGACCCGTCATGATCTGCATATGGCACAACTGAAGATTCAAGAACTTCAAGCCATGAATAAGATGATGGGTATTCCTGGAAAAACAGAAAATCAGGAGTAAGAATTCAAATTTTCATTGTTTCTTCAA
>BMAW01054233.1:538334-562839 GCA_019974015.1 Nephila pilipes
ATAAAATATATAAGAGTTACCAATTGTTTTTCTGATGCATTGACATATATGCACTCTAGATCCTTTGTTACTAATACTTATACTGCACAAAACAGCGTCAACAATTAACTGAACCAATATTTCCCAAAACATCTGATGTGGCACTCTGGAGTACCGCAACATTTCTTATTTTACTTATTAATTAAGATTAGTCATGTTTTTTCATAAAGTATGGATCACCGTAACTTTTATTTTTCAAAAAGAACATAAGCTGAAAACGTTTGAGACCCACCGCATATTTGTAAAGACCGGTTTGAAGTGAGAAACGTAGTTGTGAGTTGATGCTGGGGTTACCATGCCAACGATTGCTTCATGATACAGATAAGTTTAGATTTTATTTTCAGCTCAGAATGAACTGGATAACTCTAAATGAATACAGATGAGCCGGACAGATTACGCATACTAACGATTCTTTAAAATCTTTGTTATATAAATAACCATAAGAGAGATCATGAATAGTGTATAAATTCAAAGGATTGAACTATCTAGAAACAGATTGTGAATGATATAGTGGATATGGAATATATAAGCAAGTGTTGCTGTCTTAATTCATTAAGTCAGCTGTTAGTTGAATTCTAATAGTGAAAAATTATGCACTTAATGGATCTTTAAAAATCTCTCTATCTGTATATATATATATATATATATATAAGCATGAAATGAGTTAAAAGAGTGACTATTCGTAGTCGATTTCTGTGATATATAAATATTAATATTATTTTCCATAAATATTTTCAATAAATGTACAGAAAATAATTTTTAATTAAGAACTTATTAAAAATGAAAATGAAAAAATGAGACATATATAGCAATTAATTTTAAGAAATATCATTTGTTTAAAGATTTATGTATGGAATAGCTGATTGAGAAGGAAAGAGAAGTTTCTTACTATTAAATATTCTTCAAATTACTTTTATTAAAATCAGACTTTATGTATTTTATCCGAAACTTCCCTCGCCAACTCGGATTAGAGCATATATTCAAATTTAGGAAATATTTCCTTGATAAAAATTATATTGTAGCAATTATTTTCATTAATCAAAAGGTTTGCTGTAATATTTCAAATATCTAACTGCAATATTAAGTTGCCAAATCAAGGCAAAATTTTAAAAATGAAACGCTGTCTCTCTAAAAAATTCCCTTGTTCAAAATTAGAGCAAATTTATAAAATAAACCTCAAAATGACAACGTGCTAAATGGTCTCTAGTATCATAATCGTATAGAAAATTTGCAAAATATAAATTTTTTAGGATGAACTAACGTAAAGGTTTTCTGCAGCAGAGTGAGTGAATGTTTATTAACGTCTTACTTAGAAACAACACGAGAGATATTGATGACAGAGTTCATAATTTGAACCTCATTCAAGTGACGAGGATGCCACCTGAGCTGGCCCCTCCTTCTCCAAACTTCCCCTCTACACTAAGAGGAAGACTTAGAGCTTCAATTGATTTAACGTGTAATAGCTCCGCTACACAGTGAAATTTATTTAGCACCAGGACTGTACTTGAATATGAGATCACTACAATCACCACTAGGCCGTTGTCATCAGAAGATAGATTTAGAAGAATGCCCATTTTCCATACTACAGTGATGTCTTTAAGTTTTCTCCTCAATCTTTATACACACACACGTATATGTATTTACAGAGAGGGAATTTAATTTCATACTATTTGGATGTAGAAATAAGTGACATAAAAGATATAACATCTTCACATCTAAAAGATATAACATTATATCACATTCTTGTGAAGAACTTCCAAGAATGTGATATAATAGTTATAAATTGCTCAACATAAGATAATTACATATTTTTAAAAATTATGCCAAAATTGTAAACTGAAAGCACCGCATTTGTTCTAACAATTTTTTTCCAGTTGAGAGAATTTTATTTTATTGCTGAAAAACGCCCCAGTTTACAAATGACTAACATAAAAAAATCAGAGCTTTGTATTTTATTTGTTCATTTAACACCAGGCGAGGTTCATAATATGTAATTCGTCAGAAAAAATATTGCATCCCTCCAGTATCATATAAATACGCACATTATACATAGTAAAAAATAAATTAAGACCAATTTAAAGGGAAAAAAGAGTAAGTGACTTAAAGGAGAAATCTGTAAATGTGCAAAAAAGAATCACTACGAGCGTGAGTGAATAAAAAGTCAAAAGAAAAGAACTAGGAGCTTAGAATGGATAAGAGCGATGAGGAAAGCTCACAAAAGAAAAAAAATGTGAATTGGGAACACATCTGAAAAGAAAAGAAGGAGAAAATGAGCTAAAGGCGGCGAGCAGGTGGGAAAGAAAGTTATCGGATGAGATGCTTGATCTCGGTAGGGAAAGGAAACAATTCAGCAATGTGACCGTACCATAAGTAATGGTGTTCTCATTTGTAGATGAATAGATTCAAAAACTAGAGTAGTTCTTTTGGTTTCTATCAATATTCTTTCAGTTTGATCTACAACATTTCCATCAATAAATTCTAAAGAAATTCTCAAATATCTAACAGTTATGTAGCTGAAATATTACTAAGATGCTATTTTAAAGGATTTAAGCACTGTGGAAATAATGGATAAGGTAAATTCATTTGAATTTCAATGTATGGAACTTGAAGCATTTAATGGAATTGATATTATTATTTGAAGCGTAGATTTCAGACTTTAAAAATTGTACCGAAATCTAGACACATTACTATAGCTTTCATACTTGATTTAAAAGTAAGCTTCAAACCATTATTTAAAGTTCAAAGTTTTTGATGAGATTTTGTTACTCTATTTGATACCATTATGTTACATTTTGGGTTGTAATAAAACAGCTTTGTAAGATTAAAATTCATACCAAAGAAGAAATAAAAAAAAATAATTACAGACTTAGATAAATGGTATTTAGACCTTCAGACGTCGAAATTACACTTGCGGTACTTTATATACTTAAGCACAATTCATTTAAGCAGAAAGCTTGTTATATTTGATGCTTATTAGGCGAAAAGATTTAAGATACCTAATATATAATGAAAAACAAAGGTTTATGGAGTTCATTTTAATTTTACCATTCATTTTACCATTACTGTTTATTTCAATACGATAAAGAGAAAAAAAATACATTGAAGCTGCTTGACATGTTGTGGAATTTATGTTGCTTCAATTTACATATTGCCTATAACAGTTACAAAATTTTATTTTTCTTATAACATATCCGCATTCCATTAAGAAGTTTATGTATCACTGCGCCATAATTGTATTGTTTTCCATGAAGTAATAAGAATTTTGAGTACATTAATAAATTTTAATGCTATTTATTTTAAATTTTAGCCACCAAGGGGCTATTGGTTATGCCAGATCACTTTTGCAATAACAGATCACTTTTCAATTCTTATGATTTCCTTCAAAATTAATTACACTTACCTTAAATACATTCAATGTAATGATTTATCGTTTGCTTTGATTTTAATTACATGTAGCTGATATAATATTCACTTTAATAATTAATCGCTTCCTTTTATTAATATCGGAAATGTTTAACATTGTCTATTTCTCGATATTTCTTCATTTACTTTAACTCTTATATTTAATTGAGTAATTAAATAATAATTATAAAAGATGCTCACATTGGGTGGTTAAATCCGTTCTAAGCAAAACTTTGTGAAAAACCTTTTTAGTCTTATATTTTCTTTATTTTTCGTAAGGAAAAGAGGGTAGACATATGAGAAAAATACTTTACTTATAGAAAATATTTTAATCACTAAATACTTAAAAAATTATAATTCACGGCAACGCTGGGTGTCTCATCTGGTTAGAAACATTTTATGCTAATATTTTTATTTTAAAGGAATACAAGGCTTAGTATCTCACAAGAATAAGTTTTCTTAAGTATCAATTCAGACAGCTTTAGAATGAAATAATATATTAAATCACGTAAAAAATAGGTTCACTTGTTTGAACCAATAGAAGTTTAAAAAAATGCCGAATCCAATTTTTCAACATTAAACACAATAATATATTTAGTTACGTGAATGAAGTTTCAAATAAATTGTTATGTAATCACTTGTATAACATATCTTCATGTCTCCTAATGAGATTGAAACTAGCCATGTAGAAGTCCGGAGATTAGGATGCTATATCAGGTATCATCCTCGTCAATTTTTGACATTGTACTTTTTAGATTTTCTCTTCTCTTTCATGGGAAACTTTGTAACAACTTCAGTTACATAGAATTACAATTCTTTCCAACCCAAATGAAACGTGATTAGGTAAGTTAGAGGAATATAAGAATTGCAATTAACTGAATTAGGGATAGGGGTATTTAAATGAAAGAGAGTTGTAAAGAAAAGGAAAAGAGAGAGAGATGATAATGGTAAGCTCTTATAGTTACTAGTAAACTGGATCAAAACATTGTAATTAATCTTTTAGATTCAAACAAATCTTTGAATAAAGGAAAAAAAAAATGAGTTGTTTATGAGAAACGTTTGAATCATTAATTAGTATGTTACGATGTTTTTAGTTGGTCATATCCTAGAATTAATGAGTAAAGGGGAATTCGTGAACGAGTAGAATTTTTTATTATTTAATTATTAATACAGTATTTTATCTTGTTCTTACTGAACGAGAAATTGTAGTCTAATCATTTCAATTAGAAAGAAGATAGTAGTAGGATTAAATGTAATGATGGATGATGATTTCAAATTGTTCGTGCTGTATCTAAGTGGGATTTTAAAAAAACAATCAAAGAATCAATCACGTTGTGTCTCAACACTTCTTGGAAAATTTCAATTAATTTTTCCTTATTATTTTTCTAAAGGAAAATATATTTTATAATGCTTAAGAGTTTTATATAAAATACATTTTTATAAAAAATACATGAATTTTTTTTCAAGTAATTTAATTGATTAATATTCAGTAATAATCTTAATGCTAAAAACTGGAAAATTATTATTATATAATATGATTAGTTGTGCTCAGAAGTTAATATAAATATTTATCTAGAAAAATAATATATTATTAAAATTTTAGCTTATATTTTGTATTTACTTCTTCCTTTAGAGAATAAAACATGTTACTTTTCTGTTGACAGATTCAAGCCAACTGAGCCACTTAAAACGAGAGATATGACTCGAAACATGATAATGACAAATGAAAGTCAACCAGGGTACAAGATCAATCCTTTACACTCTTATGGTCCTCATTTCATCAAAACGAGTACAACGCCTTCTCAAGTGGCAGAGATCGAGACAGTCTTATGATAAAAAGATTCATTCTCATTCCACTGTTTGTATATTGAGAAGAATTATCTGAGTAAAGTAGCAATTGGAATGGATATGGAATGCATCGTGATATGCTCCAGTCTACTCATATCTCAATCAAAGTGACTCAATCAATATTGCAATCAAAGTATCCGTCAGTAAAAGAGTAGCTAAAACAAGATCACGAAGCGTCGCTAGAGTTTTATTTGCTGAATCGTACAGAAATGATTTCTTTTTCCGAGGATATTGTTTATCAGGGTATATATAAAATAGTATTCCTCATGATATTTTACTGGGAAAATGCGTCGTGCTAGAAAAATACATCTTGTTAAGAAAATATGATACTACACGATCCAAATGGATTCAAATCAAGATGGAATTATAGAGTTGAGTAAAATTACTAAAATCTTTGAAAAGATATTTGCTAACAGTATTACTCTAAGAATAATTTAACTAATTTAAAGCACTGCATATCAGATGCAATCATTCGGAACTGAATTATGAATTTCAAGCAAACACATGCAACTCTGAACTAACATACATGAAATCGTTTATTTGGATCACTCTCTATTTGACTCTCAATTCCTTTCAGCATTGTTTACATTATTATCATAACAAAACTCAGTAAACATTCTACATACACGGAGGAACATACAATATTTACATCAGGAAACTCCACATAATGAGTGATTTCAAATTCACAACAAGAATATTGTTGAATAATAAACAATAAATTGAAATATCGAGTAGACTCCAGAATTCTTCAACCCAATGATATGAAGATGGTGTGGACAGCGTTTGAATTCTTGATACTTGGTACAATACTTAGCATAAGACTTACTTGTTATACATATTACTTAATAGAATTCATTGTTAAGCCTTTGTATTTGAAAGGCGAATTTTCCTTGAAACTGAATCAACACAAAACTTGTAATGGCATGGGTGTGTTTTTCTTCACATTACCACCGAATAATTAGTCATGTTTAAGTAGTTTGATAACAGAAAAAGAAAAGAATTTACAGCACCAGCACATGTTTTTTATTCTAGTGCGGGATATTCAATATTCTATCTTTAAAAAACTACTCAAGCTAATATATGAATGTAGTTAATACTTGCAATTAGAAACAACTAATCGAAGCATTTCTCTTTATGTCCAAGTTTGAATAAAACTAGTAAAATTTATTCCTAACCTTCGAAGGCTCGGTGGCAAAATCAAAATTAAAGAGAGGGAAGGTTTCAAATTATTATTAATAATAGTTAATACGAACATCATAATTAAATATTTGAAACAGTTTTATGACATAAAAATACTGATATGTCCTAACATTTTGTATGATAATATGTCATAATATTTTATGACATAATAAATAAATTATATCAATTTATATAACGCATTTTTGTTTAACTAATATAAATTTTATTATTAAGCTACCTTAATTTAAGCTAACGAGTATTAAATTTTTACACAAGTTATAACTATCAATTGAAAAATGCATGTAATGCAAAATAAATGCAATGGAAAATATAAGAAAATTTTAAAGCAATTTTTAAGGAGGGAAATATACTTAAAATTTTTCTATTCTATTATAGGATAGAATATTTATTCTGCTTATAGAGTCAGATCATATAATAATTGAATTATTCTGGGAACGTTATACATTTAAAAGAATACGATGGAACGATTCACATTTAATTAATTATATTTTTACTATGTAAGATGAAAATAGAATTCTGATTTTGACGTGAAAATCTTGTCCCACAATACTTGATCATGAACATAACGGACAATATCCGTTTAAAATAATAATACCACTAAAATAGAAATGTTGTACAACTGATTCTTCCTTTATTTAGACTTTATTGATTATATTTCTTTATCTTATAAGAATATAAATACTTTATATTATTTATATTAAATTTCTTCAAGATATAAGAAACCCTTATTTTAGTAATTGCTTCAAAAAATGCCTTTAAGATATCTGGAATCAAATTTAGTTATTATAAAAGTATTTCTAAAAATTATTCTAAGTAATATTTCTTACGTGAACGAAATGTTCATACGAATCATAACTAAGGAATTTCACTTTGAATATTTAATATAAACAACCCAAACAATTTAATCTAGAACAAGACAGGAAAATTTTGATTTAAGAAAATCAGGATTTTATTACATTATATTTATGAAATAATTATTTCATACTTATTTTAAAGTTATGTCTAGCTTATATAATTAAAATTACATTGAGATTCCTCGTTTTACTGAAATTTTAGGTATTTATCTAAGATATCACAAACTTTTTATTTAAAATTAACATTTAGTATCTCGTAACTTATACCTAATTAAAAGTTTCATTTCAAGAAATATTTTTATCAAAATTATCCTAAAAGTTAATAAGCATTTCGAAAGAAATTTATATCTGAGAAAATTATCTTTTTGTTAATTATTTTTTATCGGATGCTGGCATGTCAGAAACATGGAATTTTCGTGTAATATGAAGCATCATTCTTATATGACAAAAAACATTATTGTTAAAACCATTGATTCCTCTGATATAATACAAAAATTAAAAGGGGATACTTTATTTAAATAAAATATTTACAACTAAACTAACTCTCAATTATTTTAAGAACTTGGATTAGAAGAGAAATGTATCGATCCATTTTTCTTTCATACTCATTTTAACTTTATCTGAATTCTTATAAATTTTTACTTATATTTTGATTCTACTTATAAAATCTCTGTGCATACGAATTTCTTTTAAATTTCAAATTTTTAAGAGTTGCGAAATTAAATTCAAAGGTAATTAGAATTAACATTTATTTTAGGTAATCTAAATTAAATTAGCTCATAATGCTGTAAAGTGTGAACTCTTATGAAAATGGAATTATTATGTTTAATGTCATGTTATTTCAACATATTACTGTATACAATTTAGATCATGCATTTTCTTAAATACGTCTGAGATATTTTATTATTATTATATTAAACTTAGAAAAAATTAAATGCATATTCATACAACTTTATTTCTATTTTTCAATTTAAAATAGATTTGAGTTGTCAAAAAATTGAGTTTTTACGCAGTATTAGAAAAAGTGCTTTGTGGAAATATAATAATTACATTTTAAAATAAATTAAAATAAATATACACTATAAAATGGCACTGTAAAATTTACTATAATATAATAATTATATTCATTAAGTAGAGTTCTGGCATACGAGTACAATTTTTAGTAGCTTAGAAATCACTCTGAATACATTTTACAAGTTTTTGAGAATATTTCAGAGAGATTAAAGCAAAATATTTCATTGTTAACTAATTATCGTTAAAAAAAATACATTAAGACATAAAATTAAAGCATATATTGTTAAAATTACTAAATAAATGACAAAGCGTTAGGCATTTTCACATTTGCATATTTAAAATAATAAAAATTAAATTTATAAAAACCAATGAGTTTCCGTAATTAAGTATTAAAATATATCTTCGCTCTTCTGTAATTGGTTTATTTTTCACGTAAATTTTCTTGTTCTAAACTTTTATACATACAAATATAATGAGCATCAAAATATTTTCAGTATTCAGAGATTATTGAAACGATTTCACAAAAAACATTGTGAACTTTACCTTCAAATTCATAAATTGGGTTCAAATTAATAAACAATCAACTAACAAATAAATTGATCCCGTTATTTAAATTTTATCACCCTTTGTATACTTTTATAAACAAAATGCTCGAAAACAAAGTGAGTGCAAATTAATATTTGAAAAAAATACACTGAGTTTGATTTCAGCTTCAAAAATATAATATTTTACCCTTCATTATCGAAATATTGTTACAGATGGTAAATATCAGGAACTTTGAGCACAGATAATTTTTCAAATCAAATTTAAATTATAAGATATTTATTTATAAATTGAAAGAAATTTATTTTCATATAAAAATATTATAATAGATTAATATCTTTTGGAATTCTTAAAATCACTTCATACAAATTTAATTGCCAGCAAGGAGCTTATTTTCAAAAACCAAATTTAAAAGCTATAACTTTTGAATACAAGATTATGGGCAGCATTAGCATAAAAATTCCATTTTCAAGTTTGAATTTGCCATAAAGGCTTTTCCTTCAGTTACTTTTAGATACATGGAAATAGTATATATACATACAGTAATAATAAGAAATAAGAAAAATACTTTTTTAAATTAACTAACAGGAGGGAAAGTGCGCAGTTGAGCTGGTGCTAAGAAACCCATGCCCATATTTGTGGCAGCTAAGAAACTATATAGTAATGTGATAGAATATTTAGAATTTTAGACGTGCTTTAAAGTTTGAAATGTGAGTTGTTGTGGTGCTGCAAATACGTAATATTATTTTGCAAAACATGCTCATGTTTGTATCCGTGGCATAAATGTTGTATGTAGATGTCTAATAATACATTTTTTTTTTTTTTTTTGTTTTTCGATTTTCTTCAGATGTTTTTTTAAGGCCTTGTGTGTGCTTAAGATAACTAGGTTACTACTAATTTAAATACGCTACCCTTACAATGCAAAGGGTGTTTTGCTCAATTAGTCGTTATTTGAAGTAATTTTTCTTTTGTGTATTATAATGTTTCTTCTGTGAACACTTAAAAAGTGATGAAGTAGGTTTTATCTCAATGTAAAATAAAGAATACTTTTATTATTAAGTTTATTATTTAATCTTGGTGAACATATAACTGTTTATATAAAACTTATTAATTAGTTTGTTGATAAGCTGAATTTTTATGTATACTGTAAATACATTTGTATATTCACTGATTTCTTTTGTTCAGAAAATATTGTTCTATTACAAAAAGATTAATACACCCAACTCCCGATTTGCATGTTAGGTATGTTCCTAATAAAATCTTGAAAACTAAAACCGTATAAATTTACACAAGGATTAAATGAAACAAAATTTGGTTCAGTAATTCTTAAAAACACTTCATAATGTGCTCATATATTATTAATTTATTTTTGTAAATAGAAAACATAAACAAAAATTAACAGTGATTATTTAAATGTAAATTATTAAAAAGAAATTAACCAATTTCGTTTTTCCAAACAAATAAAATCCATAAATTGATTTAAGCATAAATAAACTTCATAATAATTAAAACTTAAATAGTAGAATTAAAAATCTCTTGTTATTCTTTCCTTGAACTTTGATGTGGTAGAACTCTAATTTTCTGTAGTTGTGCAAGTATAACATTAGTATATGAGTCACTAATAAAAAAAAATTATCATCATTTCTCAACAGTATTCTTTATTAACTTTTTACATTTCGTTAACTAAAAATAACTTCCGTTTCGATGGAATAAAAAGGACACAGGGGAATCAGACATTTCTTACGAATTCAAATGCTAAAATACAACCATGCTCTTTAGCTTTAGAAAATATATAATGCAGTCTATTCAAAATAAAACACAAATTTTTTTTTGTCTTCATTTGAAAATAGTGTTAAAGTGAAACCGCGTAAATACGTACTATGCAAATTAAAGGTTGAATGTACTTTTTAGTATATATGTAAAAGCAAATATACTGTTACTGAAACCAATTGATCTATGAAATTTTCTGCTGTTTTTTTAATATACCAGATCATTATACGTATAATCTCGCATAAAACGCTTACAGCCCTAGATTTTTCTTTACAAATTATATGTGATGTTATATTCTAATATTTCTTCAAATTAGAATAAACTGTTTAAAATATTCATTCAATAGCTACTTAGTAAAGTTATGCAAAATTAAATATTATTAATTATTTAAAAATTCCAATAAAATCAAAAATTAGAAAGAACATAACTATTTTAACTATCAGATAAATAAAATCTCATCAAATCCTTAATTTGAATTTAAGATAATACATTTCAATCGATAGATAAGAAAATTACGTTTTCAGTTCTTTTACTTATTTGGTACCAGATTACATGTAAAATTAATAAAATGCAAAAACATATTTGGGAATTCAATTTCATATTTAATTCAGTCATGGTTCAATGTATTTCAAATGCGTTACTGCTGAAAACCTTACTTATATTTAAAAACACACATATTTTTCAACACAAATAATTTAAGAATTAGATTTTCATGAATTTCTTAATATAACATTTCAAAAAAAAGTATCTATATAGCTTCAAAATCTATTTTCACTAATATAAACATTTTATAAGAATTACATTCATTTTTTTTAGTTATTATAATTCCATTACATACACAAATTATATATATATATATATATATATATATATATATATATATATATATGTATGTATATTCTGTTGTTTTGGTTATGTTAAATATGAACAGCCATGTGAGAAGGGATGTATTATGCTGTGCTTAATCTTTTAAATTGTTTTATGTGATTTTTTTATGCATGAGAGGTGTTTCTGTAATTACAACATATTTTATGTGTATATTGATATTTAAATAGCCTAAACATGTGGCAGCTTCATGTAAATATGTGCAAGAATAATAATTTATATACTTATTCTCACATTGATTTAAGATATAGAGCTTTAGTACTGCTATTTGGTATTTTCTGTATAAGATTTATTGTTGAAAATGCAAAGCAATTGTTGTGTTCAATGCGCATATGGAGCTAAGAACTGCTATTTTAAATAAAATTGCTTCCAAAAATGCAATTTTTACTTCAAAGTTGTTTTAATTTTTCACATGTTTGTTGTTTTCAAAGATTTTATTTTTTCAAACTACTTTATTTTTAAATTACATAGTTAAGAATACATTTCCTCTACTGTAGCTCAGAATTCAACAGTTTAATAGTTAATCTGCTGCAGAACTCTTTTAAGAAATATTGGAAATAAGAGAATGTAACAATGGCAAGTCTTATAATATTCAAGCTATTTTGAATTAGCTAATTGCGTCATTGACATTTGTAACTAAACGGCGTCGTGCTGCTCCAGTAACATCAAATAATGAACCATGTATAAAGGAGAAACAAGGAGAAATCGTTTGAGTTGAAAATATATGTCTGAATATGATGAGAAAATTAAAGAAGAAAGTACAATTCTACAGGCTAATAGCCTAGAAATATCAAAAGCATCTTAAAAAGAACAGTTAAGTTAGCGAAATCAAATTAAATTATTAAGGAAGAAAAGTTTCTATCAGTGTACTGAAAAATGATTTTCTTCTTCAAAAGTATGTATTTTACCTTTATTCAGCTCTTTTATTGAATGAAAGTAATTGTTCATTTTTTTATTCATAGAAGCAGTCAGTTTCGATATCTGTAAGTTATTAATAAAAATATTAGCTTTGTCAGGGAGAGAGAATAGTAAATGGATTAAAACTAAAACAAAAAGGTAGTCAGAAAATTTTATCCGAAACGCATTTTTCATAAATGCTGTATTATATGATATAAATAAGACATAGAATTGTGTTTATAAAATGTGTAGGTAATCAATTACAAAAAATAGCTTAGTTAAATTATTTCGTATTTATTAACAATTAAAAAAATAATTATGTTTCCATAAAATATAAGTGGAATTGTTAGAAGTTCCTGGGCGTTTACACTGCAAGCGTTTCTTCAGACCACTTGAAGTCTTAGTAGATATATCCAACTTGAACTAAAATTTTTATAGTATACTGTTTTTGTAGCAGCCTGATGAAATATTTTGCCGTAATCTTAAGCCTACCCAGGGAAATTCCAACCCTTAAAGTTTTTACGTCTCAATACCTGAATGAACCAATATTTATAACTATTTGGAATAACAGTTAGTTATCATTGTGACTGCAATAAGAAATCGAGAGTAAATATTTGATATTCACCGTAAATATAATTACAAGATATTAAGCTAATTTATAACAATTTAAAATACATGCAACCTTTTTAATAGTAAAAATTTATATTATACTAAATACATTTACTTTCAAAAAGAATAGATCGTTGTTTTTAATTTTGAATTCAGTTTTCCATTAGTCTTTTACGTGGGACTTATATTAAAAGATTTAACACACCATCTTTGAACATTTTCCTCCAATGTATTTAATCATGGCAAATGCGCTTTTTTTGTTTCTGTTTCTGCAAAATAAACCCTGAGTTTATTGATGACGTTTATTACTCATGGATTGTAACGTCATCATGAGTAGAATAATGAAGAAGAAATAGAAAGGCATGCAGATCATTTATTTTTCAAACATAATGATAATTTGAGCTAATTAATATCATTCAAAACAGTTGATGTTCTAAAAATCGTTAAAGAACTACATGTCCTGCATAAAATTTAGGAAATATAGCAGCAGTTTCTAGTACGTTGTGAAAAATGTGAACAGGCCATCTTGAAGTCGATTGAATACGCACAGCTCATTATACAGTACATCAACAATACATTTGTCGGAATTGCAAAACTTTCTGAAGCGTTTTTTAATAATCGGTCATCGTAGCATTCCTATTTTTTGTATTACACCGGTAAACGGTAGTATTTTTCCTACTTCACAAAGACTTTTATAAGTAATGTTTATTAAGGGTATTATTCTAGATCAGTTGATTTTCAATTTAATCACATTGTACCGACAAAAAAAAAGTTCATTTTGCCAACAAAGATTCTGTAAATTTCTGTGTTGTGAAAAGTTTCTCTTTGTGATATTTATTCCAATAAACAGAAACACATTCAATAGTTTCAAAACAACATTGTCAGAAAGCTACATACTTCTGTCCCTCTCTTCATACTTTCCTTAATGCATAAAATCATTCAAGAAATATTTTGGTCTTAACGTAAACAGAGATCCAATGTTTTAATCCTAACTTATCAGGTAAATTTGCTGAATATTGTATAAATGTATATGATGTCTTAAACGTCGACAGCTGTTCGGATATCATTGTATGCAAATCTACTTAAAACACTAATGAAAATATTTCCCAAAATGCAATCATAATTCGGAAGAAAAAAAAATTACATTTTTAATCAGATTTATCCTCAAACCGTAAGAAAAAATATTCAAACAGTTGATGAATGTGTTTCGTGACATTGTTACTCTAAATACTGGACAACTTCACAGTTCCAATCCCGATTTCTTCAAGTATAATAAATGTGGCCGCAGTAGCCTAGTGGTCAAGGTTTCAGCTTTGTGGTTGGCGGTTTTAGTTCAGTCGAATGTTTGATCCTTGTCGCTAAAGACCAGCCGTGTAACAGGGGCTGATACACGTTAAATCTGTCGGGGCACAAAGTCCTCCAATTGGCGTGGTGTGGATGTTAGGAGAATGGGTCTCAGCTCAGGTGTCGTCCTTATCACTTGACCGTAGTTCAAAATTACGAGATTCGTCGCCTATAGCCCTCGTTCTAGTGCGACGTTAATAAAAACTAAACTGAAAACCAAATGTAATAAATAACAATTCATCCCTTCTCTTGCATAATTTCAAGGAATAAAACTTTAAAATTCTGTTATAAAAATGTCCCCTTAATACAATTTTCCTTTTCAGTGAGTTTTTCAGTTGTGCGTCTTTGAATATGTTTCATTTGTTTTGGAAAACAACAAATACCATTAATAAGGTTCTATTACGCCAAATTATTTCCTGGCATTTAGAGTAATTACATTTTTTCTACAATACATTTCTTGTGGCATATCTCCGAAGTATATTAAAAAAATTTTATCAGAGATTTAACATTTAATTTAATCTGTAACATATATATATTAGCTGAAAAGTCATCAATTTTAAGCATTAGATTTTCTCGTACATTTCTTTTGAAAAGTCCAAGTTTCTTCCTAAAATTTCCTTTCAAAGGGAGTTTTGGAATTTGAATCACTATTTTTATCCTCATCACTCACCCTCATCGTGATGTTGAAACACTCTAAACGCTTACCATTATTTTATCGTTCTGAACAAACCATTGAAAAAATATCTATCAAGCACATACATGTTTTACTGCTTATGACTGTTTGATTCACACTGAACTACAACAGTGCAGCAAGCAAACGCATGAGCAAAGGAATAAGAAACAATAAGCCATCGAAACAAAAAAAAATATGAAGGTATTTCAATAGACCATAACCAAAATCACAATGTACCATGTTTTTTTTTTCCGCTTCAGTCATTCTAGGTTTCAACATTAATTTACAAGTGTCTTATAAAATATTTTTGAAAGAAATTTGATGAATTAAAAACCCTCAAACATGTAACAAATATCACGAAATTTAAGTAAACTGACAAAAATATTTTAAGAATAATTGCTTCTTAATAAAGCTTGTTGATAAGAATGATCGCTTCAGTCAATCTAGTATTTATTTTATTAAATGTATATTTGCTATGATTTCAGTGAATACTATTTATGATTCATAAGTTACATTTATATAAAACGACTACGCTTCAGAAACAAAATCTCCTTAGCCATAAAAACGCAATTTCTGTTCATAAATATATGACAAAATAAACAATTAATTTCCAAAATTATTTATTTTTATAAAAATGGGGTTATCCAAAACGAAATTGATCATTCCAAATTAGAGTATTCGCAACATATTTTGTTATATTTAGAAGAAATAATGTAGTACAAAATAAATGTAGAATTTAACCATTTCATGTGTCCGTGGTAGCCTCATGATCATGGTCTCAGATCGCTACCGACTTTGCTTTCATCGAGTCGTGGTTCCGCAAAATGATCCTAATTAAAACCTGCCGTGTAATTAGAAGGCTGATGCACGTTAAATCTGCTGCTGATGCATGTACCACAAATCCTCCAATTGGTATAAGGAAATTTGGAGAGGGAGTGGCTTACGCACATGAGTCTTCATCATTTGACTTAGATTTAAAATTACGAGGTTCGTTGCCAAAAGCCATCATGCAACTTTTTAGTGTGACATTGGTAAACAATCAATCAATGAATTAACCTTAAAATGATTGTACAGTAAAAAAAAAGGATTAGGCAAAACGCTTGTATGAAAAATCAGTAAGTACGAAGTAATACTTCCGCCAGTTTAAATAACTATCTAAATTTATTTTCCTTGTAACACGAAATAAGAACTACTTAAAAGGAAATAATTCCTTGTTTGGATCCATATTTTGTTTCCATTTTTCGCTAAGTCAAGTAAACTAATCATTGGTTTTAACTATGGCTGTGTGAATAAGATTATTTTAATGGTACACGACCCAGATGTGGCAATGTTGCGCCAAACAAGGCAAAATTGTATTTTAGACTTTTGAAAAAGTTGAATTAAACCGTAAATTCAAGAAAAAAATTTAAAATTTGACGAAGTCGATTGTATTACTAATATCACTGACCATGAGATATTGAGATAATCTCTTGAAAATGATTCAAATTAGAGCATTACAATTTTAGAGAAATAGAGACTCATTTATAAAAAATAGGAAAAATCTATTAATGTCAGTTCTTAATAACAGGTAATTTATATATTATCCTAATGAAAAATTAATTTGCATTTCATTCAAAAAAAATTATGATATCTGACCCCACATATATAAGTATGAAATAGCAAGAGGTTGCTTATTGAGAGAACTGTAATAAAATCGTGAGTAAAGCAACCCCGTGTGCTTACTGGTTTCAACTGTATACTTTGCAATTATATTATTTATTGAAAATAAGTATTTAGTACTTAGATTTATTACTTGTATAATAATAAGAAAAATAAATTATAAAATTTTAAGGGAAGGTGGGTAATGGAAAGGAAATGTAAGATATATTTCGTAAGTTAAAAAGTATTCTAAAGTTTTCGAATGAAGTTTTTTTTCGAAAAAGCTTTAACTATGAATTTAGTTAAAACTTTTGTAATTCACAGATTATCGATTTTTAAAATGTTCGATAACTTTGAAGTCTTCATAATATAAATTATCATTACTTATGTTTTACTTTTTGCTTTGTTTATCCAAAGCCCTAAATACTTCCATCTATTCAAAAAAAAAATCATGAATGTTATTTCACAATATATATGAATGAAAAAATAGTTTTACTTAATTCTTAGTAATTATAATTTAAAAACAATTAGCAAAACGTTAATCATGATCTCTTTATTAGGAAAACCAATTCATTTATACTAAATAGTACTTTTTTTTGAATAAAACAAGTTTTTTATTGTAATGTAAGTGCTAATAATTTTCTTAATCAGCTTACAGCTGTTCCCATTAAGAATGTACGTTTTTAAAACTGGAAAATAAATGTACATAGTGAACAAAAAACGTATTACTATACGCAGTCTTTCATCCGGCTGCGGTGCGTTCCGTGTGAATTTAAGAGTTAGTTTATATTTTCGCTCAGTGTTTATCATAACTCTTAGTGTGATGAAATTCTAATTAGCCTTAAAAACTTATTTATTATATCACACAACTCCCACATTAAATAAAATAGATATTTTTATACTAATATATACAAAGAAATTCGTTCTTTCTAAGACCGAACAGCATCACACATGAGTGTTCGTGGGTTTTTTACTTTCATTTCTAGTTTTCTCCTTGGAGCAGGATCCCAACAAACATTTTTCCCTCCCGAGAAACGTTCCGGTTCAATTTTCTTAAGTTGTCACAGTCAGTTTTCTTTTCATTTCAATGTTCCTTGTTTTCCACAGAGTAAACTATCATGTTTGAACAGCATTATAACTGTATCTATTCAGAGTACTGCATAGTAAATTTTTCTCCACCAGTTATTTTTCAAGCACCAAAAAAACTATCAAACATAAAATGAATTATTTATTTCTCTGTGTTTTATTTATTCTTATAAATTGCTTTTAAAATATTTTAAATTGAAGTTCTTTGTTAATATTATTTTGCGGTTTCTAGAATAAGAAAAAACTTTGTCATTTATTAATAATTTCTGATAAGATTCAGAAAGTGAGTAACTGCACGTTTAACCCCTGATTTTTTTATCTAGAGTGATTTAGGATAAGTATCAACAATAAAATTATATTCATGTTCAATAATTTGGAAAAATCATTGACTCCACATGGCCAGAGCAAACATTTTTTGACTTTAAAAGCCCGTATTATATATTATGAAACTAGATTTATTTCTCCATTTTTAAATTTAAGAATTTTTCTTAGAATTTTATGTTTCAAAACTTTCAAAATTATAATTTCATTTATTTACTTTGTAATTATACTTTTGTAAAAATTATCTTACGATATATATCTTTCAGCTCCTTTATTCTTTAATATTTCACATGAAAATGCGAATAAAAGTCTTAAAAATATCACTTCTTATTGTTAGATAAATTTCTATCCAGTAAAAATAAAAGACATTTTTTACAAAAAGAAGGGAATTTATATTTTTCATTCAAAATTTCACTCTTTTTTTTCCTACTAAAATAACTTGAACTTTGATCACATTGTCATGGCATTACAATTTATTATCAATTGTCAGTGATTTGTTAGTATTATAAAAGCTCAAAGAAATATTAAATTTTTAATAAAATAATCTTAAACTTTTTATACGATTAAAAAAGTTTAGGAATATTTTTTTCTGGAAATATAAGCAAAAATTATTGACTTACAAGTGAAAACCAAAAATATAAGTAAAATATGACACATAAGTAACACTTGTATCAATGTATAAATTTAATTTGTTCAGCTAAAAAAATATTTAAAATTTATTTTGAGAGATTCCGCATTAGATTCATTCCGAAAGTAGCATCACTTTTTTTGACGAGGGAATATTTTCTATTTTATTTATCTGAAATTACTTTAAATAAAAATAGTTCCTTAGTTATTATTTTTTTTAAATAAATACGATTTTTTAGGTTTCATTTACTTTTAGCTCCCATTCATCCATTCTTACGAAAATTTGGAACGAATCATATCATTGTAATATTTGATAAGTAAATTATGCTAAAAGAACATTGATTAAATATGAAGGAGCAGACAAGATGCAAATTCGAAGAATAAAGTCTATGTATTATTTGTAATTCAATAACATCTGATCCATTTTGTTTTAATAGATAATTATTTTTATTGCAGCAGTATTGCTAACTAAATCCTTTCACTGAACATAAGTTTTCAAAGGTTCTACCCTGTTTTTATTAATTAGACTTTGATTTTATATATATTTATATACATAAAATTAAATTTGTCTATAGAAAAAACAGTTATCAAATGAATATTAACTTATTTTAATCAAAGCACCTTATAGTAAGATAATAAGTTTAACTGAGATTTGCGTAAAAATTTAAAAATCAAAACTTTTACTAAGGAAATATATATTAGGCCGTATAAAATTACTAAATTCATTTTATTATAATTAAAGTCTTTTTATCAACTCCAGAGTACCAACTTCATTGCATGATCTGTTTTTACTAATTTATATAGTCAATCGCCTGTAACCCTCATTTTGGTCCTAGTATAATGTTGTTAAATAATCTATCAATCATGCTCATATATCTGTGATAAGTAACAACATAACATGGAAGTGATTTGAACTAAAAGTTTCGTGAAGTTAGATCCAACAGGCACTGAAGTAAAGGTCGTAGTCTAACTAAACCTTTGTTGCTGGTAATTTATTTCCACAAATTTCGTTCTTTTGGTCACAATTTTTGAATCACACACACCAATTGACCATAACTGAAATTTAACAGTTGGTACTTAATGTATTCAGAAATAGTAGAATGTTGCTTCCATATATATTTTTTGTTCCGAAAGTGTTTATATTGTATATCAAGTTCACATTTGATCTAAAATAGTTTGCAGACATTGAGATTAAAGATCGAACACATGTTTATTCGATCTAAATCAGTATGAATATACTTTAGTTTTTAATGAAGTATGGATAATTAATATTAAGGCTTCCCATTATTTTCTACAGTAACTGGTATGTGAAATTTACCAATTATAATGAAATATATTGTTGCAGGCATTACCATATAATATCATAGCCTATCTGTAGAAGGCATTTTGTAAACTCAGAAATGTTAAAGGTGTGGAGTTGTAGCGTTACGACAGACCGTTCAGGAGAGAATGCGATGACTACCATCAAATGCGAGCTTCACATGTGGGGAATAGCCCAAAATGATAAGCAATTGTGATATTGTAGTAAAAAAATGTTATATTTATACTCAAGACCAATTTAAGAGTTTTTATTTATTTTTGGAGAGTGTGCTGTGCTTCAGAGCTGTGATTTGAAAAGCATGGGGATATAAAATTAGTACCTAACTTACAACAATAATTTCTTAAAACCATGATAAGAGTATATTATAGAACTTTTGGTGGACTAAGCCTACTACAATATATATATATATATATATATATATATATATATATATATATATATACATATTCCAACTGGAACTAAGTGAAGAAAACCTTTTCTCCATTTTAAATTCCTAATGTTATACTGGAGCGTTCGCATTGTTTAATTCGCAAACAATGTAGTAGCGTCATCAACATTACGGGGGGAGTTGAAGTATCATTTTAAAAAATGCGCTTACATGAACAAGATATGCAACATATTAACACAACAAACGTAAGGATCAAAACACAATCAATAATCAAAATGAATAAGGATTATTTAAATTTTTTAAATAAAAATATTTCGATATTCTTATCATACAATAGGTAACATAGCAATTTTCAAAATGGGTTGTTTTACAAAATTATCATTTGACAAGCTAACTGAACAATTCGGATTTAACCATCAGTACCTGGTACGTCTCAAGTAATTTTCTAATAACCTATTGAGCTACCAGTGGATTATGTTCCTTTAGCAATACAACACTAATAAGTTTTACATTTGACTTAATAATCTTTTTTGATATTTCTTTTTTTACGACTACTAATAGTTTGCAAAATTTCAGTTATTTTTCTATGTTGAACAATTGTATTGGTATTTACAGAATGTAAACTCCGTTCAACCATTGTACTAATACCTCGTCCAATGAGACAGTAATCAGGTGTAAAAACTTCAAAGATTTCATCTCATGTAATGTATGGAGATTGAAATATATTTCAAAACGTATATACATCGACAATTTATTGAAATTGATAAGAGTTTATTAAAGCACTTTTATAGGGTTGAACCCATTATAAACAAAATTTATACATAGCCGAAAATCGCCTCAGCGAAGGATGACATTTCTCCTTTTTGCAACTCTACTAATGTATAGGAGAACTTAGCAAAGTTCAATTCGCCAACAGAAAAGCGCTGGCACCAAGACCATCCTCTGAGAAATAAATAATTGTTTGAGATTATAACAATAAACTTATTATCCATCGGAAGTCGGATAACAAGTCCAACAACAGGTTCCAGTACTTTGGTAGACAAAGAAAAGTATATAAGTGAATATTTACGATATTGTTTCAGAATCTTAGTTCCTGAATGTTACTGATAAGCATTTGAGAAAATTTCTAAATTTGATTTGAGCTATTCATATTGCGTTTTGAGAGAAAACGCTGAGTTTTGCATAGAAATATTTGAGAAATATATTGCGTTTTTAAAATAAAAATTGAATCACAATTTTTTGAAATTCGAGAAACTAAAACTGAACGTTAATGTAAATATGAGTTATTTATTACAGTTTAATCATTATTTAACTTTCCAGGTTATTCATCCCTCTCAAATTTAATATCGAGCAAGACCTTTCTCTCGAGTTCATCTGACATTAAACAAGGCAAATCACCACAGCCATTACATTCGTTACTTAACAAAATACCCATTATACCTAGGCATGATATTAGACTGTGATAAAATGGAATGCATTCCTACCAAGTATTCGGGGGTCATGGATACTAAACCATGAGTTAAGTTATCCGAGTTACCATATTAATACAAATTGAACGATAATACGGGTTCCAACGTCGATATGAATTTTTACGAGCATTTGGGTTACCTGACAGTGTATCGTTTTGATTCCAGAAAAATAAAATACACGGATGTATTTGCTGATTTTACAATACCTGAATATTTAACATTTTACAAAAGAAAAATAATAAAGAAATGTTTAAAATATTTAAGCCAAATTGTGTTTACTGTTTTAGCAACAAATATTTATTGTGTTACTGCTTTTTCTGGCATTTAATTGTTCTTCTTAATTAGTTTCAAATTAGATATAGTTTGATATTCCCTAAATTTTATTGTTTGGATTTATAACACAATAAAATTTAGATTTATTGCGTTATAAATTAATAAACTGGTGTCTAGACTAACTAGGTGTTATAAACTGGTGTCTAGACAAAGGTCTAGACACCAGGATGTAATCATTTCTTTTGTCTGCAAAAATATCAAAAAATGACAAATAAAATATTTGTCAAGATAGGTTCCCCCCCCCCCATTTTCTGTGTTTTTAAAGCCATTTCTTTATCATCATTAACATTAACGAAAAAAATTGACGAAAAATATCCTTTTCTTTTTTATCCAACCAAGTAGTTTAGATTCAGGTAGATTAAATTCAGCGTGATTTGCCTCATTTAGAATTCGTCTTGAAACATGCAGTTTTTAATCGACTTTTGAGACTTTTATTTACTTTATATTTTCGATATTATTTTTAACTATTATTAAAATCACTCATGCGAGAGAAAATCATTAAAATATTTAAAATTTTACTCATAAGAATTGCTAAACGTAACAGCTAATATCAGTAAATGTCATATATTGAAAATAAACTCTTACAAAAAATACTTTAATCTATCTATCTATCTATCTATCTATCTATCTGTCTGTCTGTCTTTCTGTCTGTCTGTCTGTCTGTCTGTCTGTCTGTCTGTCTGTCTGTCTATCTATCTATCTATCTATCTATCTATCTATCTATCTATCTATCTATCAGAGTATCTCTCTTTGGTTTTGAAGTAAAATATTTTTTCTAATACTCACAGAGGGAAGTTATACATATTTTATATTGACAAGAATCTTTTACCCTTGGTAAGTCAATTATTGCGACAATGCGAGTATCTGGCTAGACGGTGAGATAGATTACGCTCAAATGCAGGGTTCGGGAACTGAATAACTAAATAAGGCGATTTGTTTAAGATGTTAAAATCGTTAATTGAATTTTATGTCAATGCTTTGATTGTTAGTATATTCTTTTTTTGTTTACTTATGTACTGTTTAAAAATTGATAAGTTTACAAGGATTTATCTGTATCCTTGTAAAATTATTAATACTATAATTATAGATTTTTGGAACAATTATAAAAATACTGTGTTTTAAATAATATTATTAATAAATGAAAAAGTTCGTGGAAGTGTTTCTGAGAATTTTAATATATGGAAGGAAATAATTTTTCAGAACTTCGAAATTTGTACTGATATATATTAAACACCAGATAGAAATATATAAGATGCATGTTCTTTTAGTTAACAGGAACTCTTAAATTTTGAAATAATATAGTGAAAATTTCAAATAATGTATTAAAGATATTTTCTTCTCTTTACACCAAATGAAATAAATAATGTATTAAAGATATTTTCTTCTCTGTATACGAAATGAAATAAATATCTCTAGAAACTTAAAGCATAAGTTTTCAAATAAAATAACAAAATAAATACAAATATTTTTACTTGAACCTAAAAAAATTTTATAAATAATGTTAGTGCAAAAAATGGCTTTATTTAATTTGATGTACACACTAAATGAGTCCAATTTATCTTCCCAAAGATCCTTTTTCTAAACCTGTACATCACTTTAAAGAAAATAACATCACTTTAAAAGACAACAAGCAGGATTGCATTAAACTAAAACTTTAGGACTAATAACTGGAATTTTTCTTAAATTTGCATAACATATTTTAATAAATACGTAGTCCTACTTTGTTCAAAAAAACATTTAAATCATCTATTAAAGAGCACGGAAATATCAGTAGATAATTATGAAAAAACAAAAATTTTATTTATAATAATGATTGATAACAAAATAATGACTTAAATGCAAAATGTTGATTACATAAAGCTGTGAATATAATTAAAATAAGTTCTTCTTAATGATGATAAAGTATTTATGGGAAAATGTTTTTTTGGAATCAATGCCAAAAATATTTTGAGCAAAATTCGCTCTCTGTTACTTTGTTAAGTTCCTAATGTTCACATCTAAGTTAAATGTATAATGCTCGCACCTTTTAAGGATGTTAACGCTAAAAAAAATAGTATAGAAGATTAAACTAAATGAAGCAAAATATGATATACTGAGCAAAATACTTATAATCTAGCAATGAAAAACAAAATTATTGCTTTGTAGTAATAACTTTCGATTAATAGGATTAGCAACTATTAAATGCAAATGCGTCTTGTTGACTACATTTCTTACGGTAAATTTATACCTATAATAAAATGAATA
>BMAW01054233.1:563239-575468 GCA_019974015.1 Nephila pilipes
TCATACATACATACATATATAGTTATATATATATATATATATTCATACATACATACATATATATTCAAACATACATACATATGTTATATATTCAAACATACATACATTCATACTGTAACGAATTTCACTGTTGGGTTCAGGGATTGAATAGACTTTAATCAGGACAGCGATATAACAGTTCTTTATTATCAGCCCAATGAGAATACAATGTTCAGAAAGGCATAAGAACAGCCGAAGTCACAGTAATACAACACAATAGTAACAAAACGCAATGTACTGATCCAGCGGGGGATAGATCAAATCCAAAGCCGTAGGCTTTCGTAATCTCTTCGGCATAAATCACAACGGAATCACCCGTAAAGTAACAGAGGCTGCGGGCGCGTCTGAGCTTCAAGAAATCCGAATAACCCTATGTTGTATTTCCGTAAGCCTTATATAGACACGGCGAAAGTGGCAGAACATTCCAGAATGTAGGAGAACAGGAACCGGAAGTCGTCAAATATCGCTAATATCGCCAAATTTGGTGGCACGGCGACAAAATAAATTGCCAAAACTGTCGCCAACTAAACGATATTTTGCCAACTTGGCGAGATACCTAAAGAGCCCCATGTTATTTACAAGGTCCCATAGCAATTGATCTAATTCACATGTTTACATGTAATAAACGTTAATCCTGCACTATTTTTCAAGCAGAATCTGATCCCAGGTTCTGATCCTAGTCTTGTTGGTTCTTTGAAACAAGGTGAGAGAGACTATTCAGGATCGTTCGGTTAAATCTTTCTACCATACCATCCGATTGTGGATGTGTAGGGGTTGTTCGTGTTTTATCGATTTCCAGGATTTTACAAAGTTCTTGGCAGACAGCAGAAATGAAATTTCTCCCCTGATCAGAATGGAGTTGAAGGGGTGTTCCGAACCTTGAAATCCAATTCTCCACTAACACCTCTGCAACAGTTGTCGCTTCCTGATCGGGAATCGGATATGCCTCAGGCCATTTCGTGAAATAATCCATGACAGATAAAATATATCGGTTATTGTCTTTTGATCGTGGAAAAGGTCCCAAGATGTCGAACGTAATTCTTTCGAATGGTGCCCCTATATTGTATAGGTGTAGCTTTCCGCAACTACGTCTGTTCCATTCTTTACGAGCTCCACAGGTATCGCAGGACTTGCACGATTTTTCGACATCAGTTCTTACGTTATTCCAATAAAACCATTCTCGAACTCTCTGCATGGTCTTCATAACTCCGAAATGGCCACTTGTTGAACTATTGTGTAATTCCTTTAGAACGTCAGGTATTCGTGATGGAGGGAGTACTAACTGCGAACTTGATGTTTTGCCATCTTCGGATTCCCATTTTCTATACAGGACACCGTTTCGAATGTGAAGAGAATCCCAAAGAGCCCAATACCATTGGCTAACAAGACTTAAACTAGAGATGTCTTGCCAAGAGGGTCTTAAACTAGACGACTCCATGCGTTCAATAATGGGTTTTAGATCAGGATCCTTCATTTGTGCTTCGCGAGCTTCTTCATCACTCCAAGTGTCTAAATGTGATGTAGCTGACGCAGTGATCTGGAGCACACAACCGGCACCGTCTAGGGTGTCATCTATTCGGGGAAGAGGGTAACTGTCTTTCTTGGTGATGTCATTTAAATGATGGTAGTCCACGCAGAATCTCGTTGAACCGTCTTTTTTTTCGGACCAAGATGATGGGAGAGGCCCAGGGACTAGAAGAAGGTTCAATGACGCCCTTTGCTTGCATATCCTTTAAAAGATCTTTTACCTCTTCCACTTTAGTAAATGGTAATCTTCGAGGATGTTGTTTAATAGGAGTATGATTACCTGTGTCAATTCCATGTTTTGTTAAATTTGTTCTTCCAAACTCCTCGGATGACTTGGGAAACAGTTCCTTAAATTCACGAAGCATTTTCTCAGCAGCGCTTCTCTGTTTTTGAGTTAATTCTGTGGCTCTTAGCAAATCCTCCGTTAAATTTTCAGATGACACATTTGATGTTTGGAACGAACTTCTCTCAACTCAGGTCAATGGGATACATGTGGCCCACACCTTACCTTTCTTAATAATTTTCGGTTTATCACTTACGTTGGCACATCTTACTGGTATGGCTTCTTTTGTAATGTCTACAAGTGTTGAAGCTACTAAAACCCCTTTTGGAAAATTCTCGAAATCAGGATATCCAAAGACTCCAAGTCGAAAATTTTTCTCTTGGTCTGTATATCCCTTCAATATTAGTTCTTGCCTAGACGGTATGGTGAAATCCGACGAAGCAATTATTCGATAACAGGGTTTGATTTCACTTACTCCTTTCCGAAAAAGGGTTACATCTTCCGTCGTAGAATGCAAAGAGCTATCTTTAAAGTCCAAAATAAAATTGTATTTCTCTGAAAAGTCCAGTCCGAGGATAAAATTGTCCGTAATTTTAGCCACATAGACAGTATGACTATATGCGCTATTTCCGAAGGTTATCTTGAAGTTCATTTTGCCAATAATTGGAATTTTGCCACCGGTCACAGTCTGGAGAGTAACGCAGGACGGCGTCCAGATGATTTTCTCATTAAGTTGTTGAGCAATATCTTCCCGCATGATGGTGACATTGGCCCCTGTATCGACGATCATACGACAGGGTAATTTATTTACATAGGCTTCAATGAAGAATCCATTTCCACCGCCACTTTTTGAAGAAATTTGAAAAACCTCAAAATTGGCTTATTATTAACTGGTAACCTCCGCCCCGCGAGACCGACATGTTCTAGTTTTCCTGTGCTTTGGTTCTATGTGCGTTCCCAGCTCGTTGATCTTGGCGAGCTTGACAGTTCCGTTGAACATGTCCTTCGGCTCCGCACCTTCGTCTTTTGTGCGTTTCTATTATACTTGATATTCAGGGATAACAGAATATCACGCATTTCTTTCAGAGTATCCGCCATACCGGGATCTGACTTGGTAATTTCTGCTTCCCTCACTAGATGTCTGTCCCTTCTTGAAGTTTGTTGGGCAGCCTCGTATTTCAGGTCGTACACTAGAGCTGATTTCAAGTCTTTTAACTCCACCAATCTGAGAGCCTTCTGAATTTCAGGATCTTTCACGCCATCAATAAAGTATTGTATAGCCAAAGTGTCTCGTACCTCAGCTGGGCAATTGGCAAATGCAAGATGAGATAGCCGTTCTACATCTGTCGCCAAATCTTGAAGAGTCTCACTCTGTCTTTGTTGGCGTGATTTTAATTGCAGGCGACTAAAGTCCTTTAAACATTTTTCGCCGAAGCGTAGCTCTAGGGCCTCTGTGAGCGCTTCAAAATTTAATTGTTCTTCCTCCGGGACTGTTCTTAAGACATCTGCAGCCTCCGTTCGCAAGGATGCAGCCAGTTGGCGAGCTTTGGTAAGAGGATCCCAGCCATTTCCATTGGCTACAATTGAGAACAGGGTTTTGTATACTTGCCATGAGGTCTTTCCATCGTATGAGGAGATCTTGATATTTAGCTTGGCGATATTGGGTTGATCTTGGCTGATTTCGTGTTCCCGAATATTTTCTTTGGCGAAATTTGATTTTTCAGCAGATATATCAACATTCATTGCTTCTTTTAATTTCCCAATTTCTAGTGTTATTTAGCCAAATCTCTCCTCATTCTTCTCGATATTCTTTTCAATTTTACCAAGTCTCTCTTCATTTTTGTCCACTTTGTCTGCAATAACATCTATCTTGGTGTTAATCACGCTTACGATGTTATCTTTCATTTCCTCTTGTTTTTTTTTTTTTCATTTCTTCTAATAATCTTCCTTCCTGTTCTCTCTGACCTGCCTTCATTTCTTTTAAGTTAGAGTTCATATCCATCATAGCCGCCAACAGTTGGTTCAAATTTATTTCAGATTCACTTTTTCTTTCTTCTCTTGCTTGCTCTTTTTCGCCAACCGCCTTAATGGATTAAATTCATGTGACGTCACTATCACATGATATCTTGACCACGTGATACCCGCTGATGTAAACAAGTCTTGTATTCGTTTGTTTTGCATTGCGTTTGTGAAATGTGTTACGCTATATAAGCTTAAGCAACTTACATTTTACTAAATATACTACTTTTTAATTCAATAAGAAATTATCACAAAACTTTGTTTTATATATTTTTCACGCTAAATGAATGAAAAAGTCAAAATTTTAGATGACTTTAATATAAAGGTATTGAATCATTCTTCTATCCACAAGCTGAAATAATGGCTGCAAATTTATTTGGTTTACATACAGACATTTTGTTATAATTATGAAAACATCCGAATTTAACGGCAATTTTCTAGTATTTAAAAAAAGTGTTTTTAATAAAAAGTCTTCTTTAAAATTTAATTTAATATTATTTGAGGAAAGTTTGTAGATTCTTAATATGTTAGAATATGTTTTTAACATTTGTTTAAATTTGCAGCATTAGGTAGCTCAGGTGAAAATGCAGTTTAGCGTAACCACTTGGCGAGATTTGAAAAATCGCCATATTTGGCGATTTTTATGGCGGAGCCTGAAGTCCGCGAAGCTGAAAAGTAGGAATTTTTCGACTTACCTAATTTTCAGGGTCGTCTCGATTTTAAGGCGGGTACACATTAATAACGGTTTTCAAAAACTCCTTGTAGGTTTCATCCTGAATAGAATGATTGTGTCTCCGTCTCCACATGTATTAATCCTTGTAAGAATGAAATTCTCCCTCGACAAAGAAACTGGGATTGGGAGAATAAACGTGGAGTAAATGATTGACGGTAAGGTAAAAAACGCAGAAGCAGAAAATCAACCAAGCAGGAGAATTTGAATTAAAAAAACGTTTAAGAACGTAAAACGCAAAAGCACGAAAACACAGCAAAATTAATAAACGACTGAACTGCACAACTGGTACACCGTAATAACGGACAAAGAAAATTCTAGAAACTGTGAGAAGTCGGCACTAAACAATGGAAAAGGCCAAACGATTAACCCATGATTGGTTAAGATTAAAAAAAAAAAAAAGAAAAATAGTTTCGCTTTAGAAACGGAGACTCAAAAAGATACTGTATGTGATTGGCTAAAAGAAAAAAAAACACATCCGAAACAGCTTCCTGACTGTGAGATTGGGCAGGTGTAATGAATCTGTAAAAAAGAAATCCAGACTGAAGAGGGAAAAAAAAAGATGGAGGACTGTAATTCCGATTAATGCGGCAAATTCGAAAGAGTAGCCCCGGCGAAAACGTAAATAGTGAAAAAAAGATGATCCAAGGATTGTATTACGAAAAAAAAAGCTGGTGATCCGGCATCCGTATTCGTGTGACAAATTCGAAAAGGTAGCCCTGGCGAATGCAACAAAAGTGAAAAAAAATAATCAAAGACAGATATAAATATATAAAAAAACGCTCCTTACTGAAAATCAAAAATCATGTATCATATGCCTTATTCGAAAGGGTTGCCACTGCTAAAGCCACCGCAAAAGAGAGAAAGCTGGTAGCCACAGTTGGCAAAATATCGCCAATCAATTCCTGTCGCCAACGCGTGGTTACGCTAAACTGCATTTCAACAGGTAGCTCATATATTGTGACGAATTTCATTTCATTCTATGATGTATTTGTTTTTTGAATGAAATGTTGAAAAGAATTATTTAAAATAAAACTTGATGCTTGTATATCCTTTCTTTTAGTGAAAACGCCATATTGTTTTAAAATCTGTTTAACGACGCCATCTTTTTTCCGCCTCTAGAAGCGTCGGGGTCGAAATACTCGCTTTTGGCGCCATATTGGCTATATTTCAAAAATTTCGCCATATGATCCCGGTAAAATAGCACTTTACTCAGTTTTTTTTTTTTAAAAAAACTATAATACAAGGTACAAAATTACAACATTTTAAATCATAATATAACTGTTATACAGCTAATTATGTATCTTAATGAAAGTAGAAAATAATTTATCTAAATTTAAATCCAATGTTATATTTTTTTATACAGAATCAACCTAATAAATAAAATGTCTATATTACATGGAATATACTATAATTTAGAAAGAGTTTAATTACACCTTAACAATTCACATTTATTTTTCAGACGGCTTAGAATAATTACAATATTAGAATAAATATCGGGGTCTTTATTTTTAACATGTTAGTATCTACCAATCATCTGTTGATGTATAAAAATATTTGGTACTTTTCCATTTCGCCGGCTCAAATCTCACCAAGCAGACTTTATTGGTGACAACACACAATAAACACAAATACTGTTTGGCGTCGTTTGTATCGTTTTTGGCGACTTTATCTTTTGCGCCAGCGAAATTGAAAAGTACCAAGTACTTATAAAAGAAATAATTTGAAATACAAAAAATAAGATTAACAAAACAAAAAGATGAAAATAACTCATTAGCCACTAACAAGTCAACATTTTTGAAATGTATCTTTTTAAAGCAGAAAATAATTTTAAGTTTATATCATAGGCATACAAACAAACACCAAAAACATCTTTAAATAGGTTTAACTCAACAAGCGACATTTTAACCAATTAAACGAGAGTAAGATTACAGATACATAAAAATATTCTCATATTATTTCCTACCGAATGTAAAAAACTGAATAATGTAAGAAATATGATAATATTAAATATATTAATTGAAATGAACAAGGTGTACAATATATATACAACTAGCATGTAGGACAATCCTATATAAACACAGACCATGCCCGTTTGTTCATGATATATATCACGTGATTTTGTGAATTTAGTCCATTCACTTATTTCAGGGGAACTCTCATCACTCACCTCTCTAATACTTTGTTCACTCTCTCTAAGTCGTTTCACTAACTCTTCTTTCAGACCAGTTGTAGGCAAACCCCGATTCGATAACTGTTCTCGTAATTCTATAACACGCAGTCCAGACACCGATTCAATATCGAAGTCAGCCATTTCATTTATCTTCGCTATTCAACCCTACTTCTGACACCAATTTGTAACGAATTTCACTGTTGGGTTCAGGGATTGAATAGACTTTAATCAGGACAGCGATATAACAGTTCTTTATTATCAGCCCAATGAGAATACAATGTTCAGAAAGGCATAAGAACAGCCGAAGTCACAGTAATACAACACAATAGTAACAAAACGCAATGTACTGATCCAGCGGGGAATAGATCAAATCCACAGCCGTAGGCTTTCGTACTCTCTTCGGCATAAATCACAACGGAATCACCCGTAAAGTAACAGAGACTGCGGGAGCATCTGAGCTTCAAGAAATCCGAATAACAACAACCCTTTGTTGCATTTCCGTAAGCCTTATATAGACGCGGCGAAAGTGGTAGAACATTCCAGAAAGTAGGAGAACCGGAAGTCGTCAAATATCGCCATCGCCAAATTTGGCGACGACGACAGATTTGGCGACAAAATAAGTTGCCAAAACTGTCGCCAACTAAATATCTTGCCAACTTGGCGAAATACTTAAAGAGCCCCATGTTATTTACAAGGTCCCATAGCAATTGATCTAATTCACATGTTTACATGTAATAAACGTTAATTCTGCACTATTTTTCAAGCAGAATAGTAATTGTGACATAATTTAACATTATAAACACATTTTAAATACCAAAATCATAACAATACACACATACATATATATTCAAACATACATACATTCATACAAACATACATTTATACATATATACAGAGAGAGCAAAAAAAATCCAGAACAAAATTTTGATTGATTCTAGATTTCTAACGTAAGAAAGTGAGTACATCAACAACTTTTTGTTCCCTGTCTAAATTAGATAGATACTTTACTCTTTCATGACATAGAGTGATAAATGTCCAGATTGTTCCCCAAGTAATTTCTTGCCAAATTGTCTCCATCAACAAGGTTAAATTGTAAGCTACTTAAAAATTTTCAAGTGACTTCACATCAATAAAGAGAAAAGTTCAGGTATTCTATACAGAAGACTGGCAACCTAAATGACTATAAAAAATCGTTTTGAAAAAAATTAATCATAGAAAAATAGTCATATGCAACCGCGCTTTCCGTATACATTTACGCTAGACATCCCAAGGCAGTTGAAAAAAGGACTCATTACTAGAAACTATTATTTCTTTGTCATCGCAAATTCAAGCTGATCGAGGAAAGTATTACTTGATGGTGAAAAGGATCGAAGGGTTAACGGCGTAACAATTGATACCGAATATTCTGCTATGTGTGTCAAATGTCTATTCATGATCCCGTTTTTACTTTATTATGATTTACACATAAGATAGCACAATGTACTGATTACGGTGTTATGGCAATTGGTCCGACAATGACTAAAACTTCCCAGTATACATTTGAATTTAAGAACATTCGTATATATATATATATATATATATATATATATATATATATATATAACATTTTGTATAAAATAATATATCCATTCTAATCCCAAATTAAACATGAATTAAATAATAAAAGGTTTTCTTAAAAATAAGTATATTCTTAAATAGTATGTGTTTGATACATTTAATAAGCAGGGACTCCAATCGACACATGCCATTTTTAAAATTATGGCTCATTCTTCTGAAATTAATTTTTATTAGTCTGTCTTTTAATTTATCATCAGGGTTATAAGATATTAAGTCGAGTTTATGTTTAAAGAAAGGTTTGTTCATTCAGAAATAACATTTTGGTGATTAGTGAGACTATCCTTTTCGAATTTATTCCGTATTTTTTATTTTGAGTAAACCTTTTTTTTTTAACATTTAAAAAAATTTTAAAGGTCAAACACTTATTATTCCTATTAGGAATGTAAAATTGTTTGTTTTCAACTTTCAGTCATGTCATTTTTCTGTATAATGGTTTTATATAGAATTTCTTGTAATGTAGGATAACTATTGGTAACTTACATGTATTATTATCTGAAGAAAGCTTATTATATTTATTAAAATATGTAGTGAATAATAGCAGTAAAATGAATTCATAATTCATAAGATTTCCAGTAAAATTATTCATTAGTCTAAAAGACTACATTTTTGCTAAATATGAAATAAAACTTTCTCTTCGTCTGATATATGTTATAGAATATGTACATTTAAGTAACGACTGCTTGTATTTTACGCATCTGTGTGAATTTACTAAAATAATACATTATTAATGCAATAAGAAATCGTAATAAGTAGTATAAAATTTAATATGACATTTGTTAAAAATGTCTTGAATAATTCAGTTTAAAAATGTTATATGTTGCCAGAATATCGACTTGAAATGTTTCTAATTTATTCTTAACTTTAAAAATTAAAGAAATTGCTCATCGATACTTTTCGTGTAGAATTAATTTGATATAATTCTAATATATGTTCCTTATACATAAAATTACTTTAAATCAGATTTTCTTGTAACTCAATTTTCGAAATAAATTCCTTTTTTGTTATGGTTTTATTTAGCAGGGGAATCTTAAATTAAATTTCTTATCAATATCAATTTTAATTCTCAACACTTTTGAAAATATTATTGATAAATAATTAAAATAACTTTTACGATTGAAAGTAGAGAAATTTTTATGATACAAAAATTAATATATAGAATTTTCTATTCAAGTTATGCATAAGGAATGATTCATATTGAATAACTTAAATGAAGAGAAGGCTATAAAAGTAAAAAAAAATCTTTAATACGACTTTCTCAAGTGCTTCATGAGACGCAATTAAGAGGGAATAATACTCTTCCACTGACTAAGAGTGCAATCGATAACTGGACCCTTTCCAAACAATAAGTAGCGCCGAGAAACTTACATTTTGGCTGCGGTACAACAGGCAATAAGCAAAGAAAAAGATAGGGTTATTAAGCCCTGTTTAGCTTTTCCGTATAATTTGTTTTCCACGGTATTCGTAGACATTTTCATTCTAGTTTTTATTAATGGAAATTCCATCCTTTTGTACTGAAATAAGGGATTTTTTTCTTTTCGACGTATTAATAAGAAGAAATTTCATTGTGATATAAATTCTAATATGTGTTATGGACAATACATTAGGGATTATATTTTTTTCAAAAAAATGCTGTCTTTCAAGCGTGTCTTTTGTTAAAATTCATGTTTAAGAAGAAAAAAAATGTTTACTATTTCTATGTGGTTGAATTCTAAAGCAAGAGAAAATTATTACATGTTTATTTTTACAAAAAATGTAAAGAGGTTGAAATGTTTTTGTAATATATTCCGGAAATGATTTTTTTTTCAGATTCACTTACAATCTTAGTTTCATCAACAGTTAATAAATAAAAACGGTATATTAAAATTTCTTCGCATTCTTTTTTTTATTACTGGATCTTGCTAGAAAACATAAGTTATCAGTGAAATTAAAGTCTTAGAAGCGTTACTTCTAACTCGATTTTATCATAAAAAGAACCTAAATGCTGAAAAATCACAAAAAAATATTTTTTTTATAATATCGAAATAAATAATCTGTTCTAGTTATAAAACATAGTTTCCTCGAAATGAACTGACAAAACTAATTCATAGTTACTACATTACAGGATTTATGGAAACATATTGGAAATTTAAGATATCATGTAATTATGCATAAGAAAATTATATAATGTCAGGAACAAAACAATTTGATTCAATATTTTTCAGTAGAAGATTAATACATGTTTTCATGATAAAAGCGCTTACATTTCATGCCACATGTAATAAGTGGGGAATTTTTTTTAAATTTAAATATATATATATATATATATATATATTTATATATATATGTATGTATATATATATATATATATATATGAATGTTTGTGTGTGTGTATACATACATACACATCTAAATATATATATATATATTCACCATAACCTCAGTATAATTAATATAGAAAGAAAATAATACTAATTTTAAAAAGGATTTAAACAATCTAAGAATTTTAAGTCTTAAAACCAAAATTTCTAATTACAGACCAGAAATTTTATAACAGAAAGGGAAGAAAAATTTTGAATAATGGAAATAATATAATCGATACAGTTCTATAATTTTGAATGGAATAATGTGTGTTTCTACCGGTATGACCGATGAATCAAATTTTCATATGTTAATGAATTATATTACAAAAAGTATTGTAAAAGGTAAAAAAATTCAGAAATTCAACCAAAAAAAATATTCATCAGCGGCGTGGACCTCATTAACTTTGGCAAATCATCTTCCCTTCAAAAATTTTTTGAGTTTACCTAAGATAAGGTAGTCACACAGCGAGAGGTCCGGGATGTAAGGAGAATATATTAGAACCATTCCAGCGGAATTACCATGATAATATCTGGACTAACCACAGCCACTTGAGGACAAGCATTATCATGCAAGATGATAACCGAGTGCGACAGCATGCTATGCTGGTGGTTCTTGATATTTCTTCTCAGTTTCTTCTCGGTCATAATATCTATTCACAGTATGTGTAGCTTTGGCATTCGTGCCCGCAGGTAATCATTCCAAAAGTAGTGTACCATCGACTTCGAAGAAGCACGTTAATATAACTTGTTCATCTCTAGTTGTCGAACAAGTCTTCTTTAGCCTTGGGAATGAAGGGCGTCGCCCTTCCATTATCATGCCTTTAGTGGCTGGATAAAAGTCATTGTTCATATTTCATCGGCAATGATCCTTGAAATAAATAAGTTCCCAATTTCGTGATACTACATAAGATGTTCAAAGGAAACAAATATACGAATGAATCTTCTACTCCTCTGTGACATGTTTCTGCACTCATAGCTTACAAACATTTCGGAAATGCAACATTTCATGCAGTATTGTGTAAAAAAGTTATTTGCTCATAGGCATTTCCTCCTCTATTTCTAGGGTGGTAATAACCACATTTGCTTGAGTAGGCCGTAACCTATCTTCAGTACTTTTCCTCCATTACGAAAATCCCTACACCATCGGAATACCGATCACTGACTCATAGTCCCCGTGCCAAACATATTTTGCGTTCGATGATAGATTTCACAAGCATTCATATTTTCCGCTGTTAAAAATTGCATTACTGTGCGTCGACACCAATTGGAGGTATCCATGATGTGAATGATGCCTTTTAAAGTGCTTCCACGCTATCCCACACGCATCTAGAGGGAATCTGACGATATCCCATGTATTCTCAGCCCTCTGCACCCTCTATAGGGGCATGCGCAGTCATCTTTCCTCTCAAATGGCTGAGTCATAAATGAAGTGTCACTTTTTCATTTGGGTGACCCATATACACACACACGCATATATATATATATATATATATATATATATA
>BMAW01054233.1:575868-595706 GCA_019974015.1 Nephila pilipes
ACCACTGACTGACTCATCACGATATCTCTAAGACTATACAACCGATTGACTTGAAATTTGGTACAGTTACTCATTTTGCAATGTAGACGCTCACTAAGAACGGATTTTATGGAATTCTTAACCAAAATGTAGTTATCATCGGTTAATCTTTTCTTACCCATCGGTTATGTCATTTTGGCGACTTTATCGCCAAAAATTATATGACCAACGCCAAACGGAATATATTTTTTTAAATGTATACTGTGTATCGCTACCAATTAAGTTTACTTGCAAGATTTGCGCGTGCGAAATGGAAAAATACCAAATAATTTAATATTGAAGCGCTGATGAATGATTGGCAAGATTTTGGAGAAGAGGCTCTTTTTTGCAAAATATCACCAAATATCTTCCACCGCCAAGTCGAAGCATTTCAATGACCTTGCATTGTGAATTTTAAAAAGCTATACTATGGTAACCCCAGCTTATTTCGCTCGCCAGCTGATTTCGGTTTTGCTGAGCAAACGATAATTTTTTATTGTTGTGGAACCTACACGTAAGTTTTAAATTTATGAGAAAAGTATTTTATTATTAATAATGATTGATAAACTACATTTGTAAATCTAAACGTAATCTAACGAAGATATTGAAGTTGGCTTTTAACAAATGAATAATAACGGTACGTTATTCATGGCATTAATAAAAAAAAATAAGTAGCTATCAAAATATTTATTTTGATGTACGCATTAATTGTAACCTAATGTAAATATCATGCAAAAGTTTTGTTTCTGTATTTTGGTAATTTTTAGTTTTTGTTTTCTAGGAAATAAACATTTTTCATTTTTTAAAATGGCTAGATATTTTATTGTTTTCAGAATACAGAATTATTTTTAATGCTATGATTTTTAAGAGCTATTCTGTCTATTCAATTGCAGTTCCAGATATGCTGCTACCGTAAGAGTTATCCTTTTGCTAAAAGGATCATGTAATACGGGTGACTTTTTGCTAAAATTTCTTATTATACTTCATTTTTTTGTTAGTATTTTTTGTTGAATTTTAAAATAATTTTATTTAAAAAAGTTAATTTCGGTTATATTTTTTAACTTGAAAAGTATTTCATTGTAGGTTAATAAAAATTGATTTTTCATATTTACTTTTCAGATATAGTTCTTAATAATGGATGTTGAATATATTTGGATCGATGGAATTCCTACTCCTTTCAAAGTTTTTAAAATTCTTGGCAACAGAGCATGTTTATTTTCATCTCTGTCTTTGCTGGTGTTCGGTGACATATCGATGGCGTATAAAATGAGAAATATTATTGTTTCTCACGTGTTTGACAACTGGGATCGGTTTAAATGCTGCATTCAAATGCTATCTGGCGCCCCTTATAATACTAACGATTTAAATTTTACCGAAATGTGTAAACCAAACACGTATGGATCTATTTGCTAAATTATGGCGGCGGCAGAGCTATTTCCCTATCAGTTCGAAGTTTATCAAGGTGGCTGCCTTATAGCTTCTGTTGGGGAAACAATTCAGGGGGGGGGAAATATTACGTTTTACGGGAAACTGTAATAGTTGTCATTTTGATGTTTTATTTTAATAGTTGGATTAACAAATAGAAGTAAAGTTAATCCTGGTTATGATAATGTGAAACGAAATGAAGAAAATGTGTTATCTTTAGTGTTTCAGCCTCAAGAAAATGTGTCTGTGTTAGTTTCAAAGACTCAATCAATATCTAACATTCATTTTTCAAGTTCAAGTGAATCAATTATTAATGATGTAATATCTCTTCAACTAAATAAAGGTAAAAGAAATGAAGAAAAAGATTCACAGATTCAATTAAATCTAAACAAGTAAGACAAGCTGCTACAAAATATACTCAAAGTCATCCTGAAGAACATATAGAAGCTGCTTCAAAATATACTAAAAGCCATCCTGAAGTACATAGAGCAGCTGTAAGAAAATACTTTTCTAATAACCCCCATGTGAATCAGGCAGCTGTAATTAAATACAATGAAAAAAAAAATCAAAAGCTAAATTAGCGCCATGGACTTCAAAAAATTTGTTTGGTTTTAAATATGAAATATATATTGACTATTCAAATGATAAAATTATCAGTATCGGAAAACGTTTGCCCTGTTCGAGGTGCCGTGCTTTAAAATGGATAGAAGAACCTGCCAGGAATGTGATGCAGTGGTAGTCAAGTTCAGCTTCCTGCTATTAGATCCTACCCTGAATATTTGAATAGTCTTCTTAGGCATAAGGATAAGCTTTCAGATTTTTTTCTTTCTACATTTCGTAAGTATAATGGATGTTTTCAGATGACGTCATTCGGAGCAAAATAATTGAAGGAAGGAAATTTTATGCCAACATTTAAAGTCCAGGGGCAGGTATACCAAAGGATAGGTAGCCTATTGGCTGAGTCTCCTCAACAACCTACTTTTCTTCAGCTTTACTTTCTCTGTGATGATGAACGTGAAGAAAACATTAATTGTGGTATTTTCCCAGTTGTTAAACCAGAATTAGCCAATTACAAAAGGCGCTACATGAACATAACAGGTATATTCACGATTTCAAAGCTGCTGTTGATTCAGTTCCTAAAGACCAAAAGGAGTTCAAGGTTATAATTAATGCCGATAAAAAAAACATCTAGAGAACACAAAGGTCGTTTTAATGCTCCAATTTTCTTGATATTTTATGTATAGGTTCCAAAATATAATATTATCGTCTGCCCAGCGTAGCGGGCGGGTATCAGCTAGTATATATATATTTGTCTGGAGAAGAATACCAAATTATGAAAGAGGATTTCATTTCTACAATGTACATTTGAAGGAACAATAAGTAACTACATATGTAGATCTTATCGCTAAATTATTCACGCAGCGTTTGTGTATGAGAGTTAAGACAAATATACATTGGATAAAAATGTTAAATATTGTGTAACATTTTTTCCATTACTGATTTACATTGCTATACTTATAACAATGGTAGCTGAAATTTCTTCTGAAGTAAAATTCACTTAAATTAAACCTAAAACATATAATAATTGATTAAAAATTTTCTTTGTTTCTTTTTTTTAGAGCGCAGTGGAAGCGCTTGGGACATATGTCGTAAGAAATGAAAAAATTAATAACAGTAATGAATAATTAATGAATTTGGACTAAATGTGGTTTTTATTGACTTAAATCTGCTTAGGAAATTTATTTCGTTGTTTAATATATACTATCATAATTCTCAACGTACTTCAAATACTTAATTATTGATTTTTGCTATCACAAAACACTTATTTGTTCAATTGTTATGAATTTAGTTCATGGATTCCTGAAGTGAATTTCTCAGACGTAATCGCATTTTAAAGTTTACACTACATTTGTATGCAATGCACATCCTTGCGGCTCAAATAGAAAAAAAAACATAGTATTCTCTTATTTCAAAACAAATTTAATTAAATATTCTATTTTCAATCCAAAAATCTCTTTTGGTTCGTATTTCTAGGTATAAACAATTTTGTATCTCTAATTTTTTACTTGTGCACTAAAAATAAGTAACAAATTTGACTACTGATGCATTTTTAATTTCAATACAAACAATTCCTTATATTATTTTTCATATATACATAAAAGGCATTGAGAATAATTAACACTATGGTAGAATACATCTAAAGTAGATTAAGTGAAATCAATTTTTAAAGGAACTAACTTATCAAATTAATAATCAGTTTATTTTGAACTTTGATGCAAGTATTACTTATTGAAACACAAATATGGATGCATAGATTATTTGAAGCTTTTCAAATAATCGATTTCCGTAAAATTTATTGTATATTACGAACTTTCAAACTACCTAATTAATCAATTGTTGTCTGTTTAATTGAATTAATCATTTTTACATCATTAGCGTTGACTGCATTGATTCGTGATTATAAGATCTATCGAGCGATTAAGATATTTGTTCTTTTAGTGAAATTTATTTGAGCGACACATGTTTTTTTTTAAAATTAAGCTTTATGTATTACGACACATTTTATTACGATGAAGATAATTATTAATGAAACATATTTCTAAGAATGGCAATATCTATTTTTATATAAATATTATATAAAAATTATATGCTCTTTTTGTACTGAAGCCTTATAACGTTAATATTGTAAAATTTACAACTTTTACCGTTGTAGATATTGTAGATATATAGACTAAACAACATACATTATTTTTTTATGTGGCAATAAAATCAAATTAATAACTTTTACAAAAAAAAAAAAAAAAAAAAAAAAAACTATTCAAATTCAAATACAATTTAGGGGGATTATATTTGATGGTAATAATATTAGAATATTATAAAAGTTGATTATTAAACATATATCTTTTAACATTTCAATATAAATTTTGTTGTCTGAAAGCAGCAATAGTCATATTTCAAGAAATTGCAAAAAATTATTATGTCAAATATATCCTTTGTGAGCGTGAATAATGTAATGAATGCAATCAGCTTATCCTGTTTAATGTAAGAAATACCAATAAGCAGGACGGCATTGAAAGTATGCGAAACATTCCTGCTGTATTGGTAATTAAGTTAATTTAATTTTGAGTGGAATAGACAGCTATAAATATATTGCATATCTAATACTTTCTATTCACTGAAAATGTATTCAGATAGAATAAAATATTTTCTATGAATGCATATTTTTTTCAATAAAAAACTGTAATGCAACAATGAATTTAATTGCATTTTTCGAGAATTTTGTGATTAATATTTTTTTGATAAAGTTTACATAATTAATAAAAGTAATTTTCTTTTCCTTTCTTCTGTATAATTCTTATTTTCTTTATAAAATTATTGTTGTACTATTGTGTTACTTTTTGTTTCTGGAAGTTCTTTTATTAATTGTTTTTCGAAATATTATTTCAGGATTGAGTAATGATAAGGTGCTTTTCTTCTCTGTCGGATTAAGGATTTATTTCAGTTTGATAGTTTGCCTTTTAGTGTTAAAACAGTTTGTCAACTTGGCAAATAGATCGGCTATTTACACTAAGAGAAAAAAGAAAGAAATACATAGATGGTAATTACAGAATCACATTTGAATACGAAATATTTTATCGAAATATTATTTTATTTTATTTTATCTATATTTAATATTTGACAAAAAAAAAAAAAAAAAAAAAAAAAAAAAACATTAGCTTACCTTAGAGAAAGAGGATTCAAGTGAAGCCTTGATGCATCATACGTAGGCAAATAATGTTGTAAATTTAGTAAATGGTACTTGTTTGTGTGCTCAAGAATGCTGAGTTGATTGTCTGAAATAGTATGTAGATGAGTGTGTACCAAACTTTGTTAACGCTCTTTCTTTACGAGGGATCACCAAGGTGAAATAGATAATCACATTAGGATTTTAATTTGCATTTCTTCTCTGTCCAAAATCGCCACATATTTTAGCGTAGATGATCAATGAACTAATACTAGCTTTCATGTCTTAATCAATACGAAGGAAGTTGATGCATTCTCAGGGATCATAAAAGTTACGAAACGCTTTGTGAGCATCGTGGTGAGGGGTTGCGCTCCATATCATAAAAATGATTAGAAATGTCTTTGATCATCATATAGTTGTGCGGAATTTAGGGAATTTATCGGTTTCTCCGTATACATTTACAAATGATACACCCATAAGAGGTCACCAACTATTTTAAGCTCATGGGATGTCATCGTCTGGACGGGGAGAAAATGGTTTAAAATTCTAGGTAGGTTTCTTCTCTTTCTTCTGGGCGAAGTGGGACTATTCTTATAAGAGTTCACCCTCCCAGTTTAAACTTACCACAATAGTGCGTGTAACAAACCGCACTGCGGAACTGTGACGAGGTATCATGTTCTTCCCTCCATTAGGTTCGTGCAATTTAGTATTCTATTTTAAGTTCTTTTCTAGTTAATTAAAGTTACATTCTGGGGATTTAATTAAATAAACTATTTTTGAAAAAAACACGATTGTAGTTAATTAACTTCACTTTTTTGTGAGTATCATTTACACATTCTCATAACAGACACTTTCTCTTACCCACTTTACGATCAGGTTAACGTAATGTTTTAATAATTTACTAAAATATGTAGTTTATTATAATAAGATATTTTAGATAGAGGGCACTGGATCATTAGTTAGTTGAATGTAAATAACTGAAGTGCTATAGAAAATGCATAAATTATTACTGCTGAATGGTTTTATGATCTAAACTCAGTCAACAAGCTGCTCTTCAAGACTTTTATAGGTATACCAGAAACACTGTATCTTAATTTTCAGATAAGTCTCCCCAAATACATTATAGAACTTAAAAATATTAAATAATAATAATTTGAGAAATCAAATGAAGTGCTAAAGAAAAGAATTCATGTTTGAAACTTATTAGTTAATCGTCACGACGGGGGTACTGCTGAGATTTAACTAAAATATGTCTACGATGATATTGACTTATAAGAGATATGAAAAAAATATTTGTGTGCAGAGAAAAAAATATCTGAGTTGCAAGCCAGGCTCAAACTCTTCTGAAATGCTGAAATAAAACACTCTTAGTTAAAAAATTATATTGCGTGAAAAAGGAGTACTTATTCGATTATTAGAAATATTATTTTATAAAAAAAAAAAAAAAAAAAAAAAAAAAAAACGGTGAAAGTGGATATTATGAAAGTTTTAAATACTTTGTACAATGCAAAAATAACCTGGAAAGAGAGGGAAAACAATGAGGTATAATGTAAATAACATATAAATGAACTCGAAGCTTGCAAGATATAATTTTCAAAAATTTGACAGTTGAAATGATTTTGGTCTTTGTTTCGTTTGAATTTTTGTTACATATAAAAGGATTAAAACAATTTTCTTAAGATAAGTAGAAGTAATAATCTTAAGCACAATATTTTTCATTGTAAGGTTTTCAAAACCACACAGGATAATATTTATTAGACATATATTTTTAGGACAATGATAGATTTTATTTTCTCTATCTTAATTTATCCATCAATATTGAAAACTATTTATAATATACCACTAACATAATATACTGCTTTATATTTTTCTATGCTGATTCTTTTTCTTCTTTTTATAAAAAAATTAACTTTGCTATTTTAAAAAACAGTCATTTGTCACATATGATTATGTTATAAGACGAATTATAACATGAATCTTCAATATCCATTGTTTCAGATCTCTAAAATCTTATTTTGCCTTTCATTCACTTTATTAAAACACAAAAATTAGTTTTGTACAGAAATTTATAACAGACCAAAAATGGTCTGTTATAAATTTCTGTTACATAAAAGAAACAGTTTTTCTTTTATTTTTGATTATCAAAAAAATTATAAGTTTATATCTTTATAGCAGTGTTTCCCAAAGTGGTCTATGTAGACCCCTAGGTGTCTATGACAACCTGCAAGGAGTCTACGTCAGCGAAAAAAAAATTTGGGGGTCCATGAAATGAAAATGGGGGTCCACGATTTTTGATCTCAACGTATACACTGATAGTACCTATTTACTTACATCATACTATCTTTTAATATCAAAACATATACATTATTCATAAAAGTACCTGTGAAGTAAAAAATTTATTTTATATGTTCACAAAAGTGTAAGTTGTAGGATGTTGGTAATTCCTTTTTGGTCGCAATACATTTTTAATTTGCAAAGACCTAGGAGTTGCAGTCACAGAGCTTTGCTACCTTACACTGAACTGTTCCATTCGTCACTCTATAATACGAATGTGAAACAAATACGTTTATTCGTCTTCTGAATCTTGAAAAGAACAGTGCTAAGAAATATTTTTAAAAATATGAACAGATAATATATCACACAAATTAAAGTGAATCGGCGTTATTTTGTTAGAGAGTGCTGAAGAAAAGTTAGTATATTACTTTTTATTTTTTTTAGTTTTATACTCGTAGTTAGCAAAGATTAATAAATTACGCCATTTACAAATTTAGTTATTAGTAGTTTAATATTCAAGCATGCAAAATTACACAAGTACTTTTTTATAATTTTTTTTGGAAGTTTCAGCAATCGGCATTATTGTTACAGTGCAATGTCCGTAATTCGAACTAATTGCTGTAAGAAAATGTACGAATTATGGAATGTTTTGGAAAAATAAAAAATATTCGCAATATCCAGCTGCTGAATTTTCTTTCTTTTTTAATTTTTTTTTTTGCCCATAGATGACTGGTGCCATGTCCGAAAAAAAAAAGAAATGCAGACAGTACAGTGTTGAATACTTGAAATTTGGCTTTATTCCATCATTACAGGACAGACAATCGCCGATGTGCCTTTTATGCAACAAAGTTTTAGGCAATGACGCTATGAAACCATCCAAATTGCAAGATCATCTGAGAAGATGCCCCCCAGATAAAATAGACAAAGATTTAAAATACTTTCAAATCACTTAAAGACGAACTTATAAAGAGACCTAACCTGGACAGCATGTTCGCTTCTATGTCACAAAGAAATGATGATGGTTTGCGGGCGTCTTACAATATTTCGTTCCTTATAGCAAAATCCGGGAAACCTCATACTATCGGAGAGAATTTGATTTTGCCAGCCATTGAAGAGGTTTTAAAAACTGTTCTACACAAACCTGTTTCTGATATAATTAAAAGAATTCCCTTAAGCAACAATACTGTTGAAAGACGTATTGATGAAATGAGTTCTGATATTGAAAACTTTTTATGTAATTATTTACAAACAACTTATTTCTCTATACAGCTGGACGAGTCAACTTTGAGCAATAATGAAGCATTATTATTGGCATATGTTCTTTTTATTATGAATCAAGAGATCCATGAAGAACTGCTATTCGCAAAAACTTTAAAAACCGACACTAAAGGCGAGACAATATTTAATGTTTTGAAAGATTACTTCATTGAAAAAGCAATCCCCTTATCAAATATATTATCAGTAGCTACAGATGGAGCACCTGCCATGGTTGGGCGTTATCGTGGATTCATAAGTTATTTAAAACAAAATGTGTCGGGGGTGTTAGCAATACATTGCGTCATCCATCGACAACATTTAGTTGCTAAAAAATTGAGTGTTAAAGTTGCATGAATCACTGTATTTAGTTATTGAAGCAGTAAATAGAATTCGGAGCAACACGTTGAATACACGGTTATTTGCGAAGTTGTGTGAAGAAAATGACGCGAAGACTTTTATCAATTACTCATTCACACTGAAGTACGTTGGCTGTCAAAAGGCTTATGTTTGACAAGATTTTTTGAATTTTTTGAGACAATTTTAGAATTCCTGGATAAAAAAGATAAAATTTTAAAAGAAAATTTAATAAAGAGGAGAACAGACATCGCCTACTTAACCGATTTGTTTGCAAAATTTAATATGGTTAATTTGCAATTACAAGGCGACAGTTTAAATTTAATAAAAACCAAGTCTATCTTATCAGCCTTTCTTGCCAGAATTAAACTAATGAAGCAAAACATTGGACGGGGCGAATTTTCTCAGTTCCCCAATTTGTCTCAGACATGCTGCCACAAAGACGACGCTTCAACTTACGTCCAACATTTAAATGCCCTCTATTCAGATTTTGAAGCTAGGTTCGAGGATATTTTAACTATGATAATACCACCGTGGATAATTAATCCATATGGTGACATAGAAGAAACGAATGTCGTTATACAAGAGGAGCTGACTGAACTAAGTACAGACGAAGAACTAAAGGTTCAGTTTAAAAACGGATATCAGCAATTCTGGCTGCAAAACAACATACCCGTTGCATATCCTGCATTATGGAATATAGCAAGAAAATTTTTAATTTCCTTTCCATCGTCATACTTAGTTGAAAGGGGGTTTAGCGCTGTTACTAATCTCCTAACGAAAAAAAGAAACAGACTAGACATCATTAACCGAGGAGATTTGAGATTAACCCTCGCAAAATTGACGCCAAATGTTGATAATTTATTGTTAAAGCATCAGGTTCATCCTTCTCATTAAAAATATTTACTTATTGCTTGTGTTATTTTATTTATTTATGTTACATATAATTTACATAAAAGATACAAAATTTTATTTAAGTTGTTTAAATCAAAAGCAATTGATAAATATATAAGTAAACATGTATTTTTATATAAAGTTTTTACCACTAAACTTCACTACAGTTAGAAATTTATAAGAAATCAATATCAGGTAAGTAGGGGGTCTACCCAACACGGGAAAACATGGCAAAGGGTCTATGACACAAAAAAGTTTGGGAACCTCTGCTTTATAGCATAGTTTATTATTATTGATTATTAAATGAAAACAGATTATTTGCATATAAGTAAAAACCTCATGCTCTTTAAAGATTTTCTACTCAATAAAGAGTGTTTAATTATCTATTTTGGGTAGTTTAAAATTGACACATTTTAACGAATTCTCGTATAATAATTATAGATAAAATGGTTTCAAAAATTACACATTTACCTTTACATACAGATACTTACTTACATATTCGAAAGTCATTCTAAAAGTCCGAACCGCATTTTAGTGGAAGAAGAGAAACTTTGGTTACGTACGTAAATTGTACCACAAACTAAAATATCAGCACTTTTTTACTTTTCAAAATAGTCATCATTAACATTTAAACATTTGTCAAGTCGTGGAACCAGATTTTGGAACCCATCATCAAAGAACTATTTGATTGCTCATTAAGCTAGTTAGTCCCAGTTTTTTTCAACAAATTATCATTTTCCAAGCTCCTTCCACCAAGAAATTTCTTAAGTTTTGAACACAGATGAAATTTTGAGTGCTGAGTCAGGGGTGTATGGTGGATGATCCAGCACTTCCCAATGAAAATTCTCCAGTTGTGTATTTGTTTTTGCCGAAAAGTGAGGCCAAACGTTACCGCGAAGCAGAACGACACAGCTAGAGATCAGTCCATCCAAGCGATTTTGATTAGCGCATTAAAGGCTTAATAAGATTTCATAATATCTCTCAGCATTCCTCTTGATAAAAAGTTGAACAGAAGAAAGCTTTTTCGATCCCAAATACCTAGCCCATGATTTTCCATTTTGAAGCTTCTCGCTTGGATTTTCGTAGTCGTGTCGAGTAGCTTAAGTCATGCTACTCACTGGATTAACATTTATTCTTTGAAGCATTGTACGCAATTCACGTTTCATCACCGGTCAGAATGTGACTTAAGCACTCGTCAACATCCTTGTTATTGCACGCCAAAAAGAACAAAAAATGCGCCATACGTTTTGTTTACTGTTCTTCTGTCAACAATTTCGGCACCTACCTCCCAAACATTTTTGCATATAAATTTGTCTGTAACAAAGTGATAAATTACTAAAATTGAAGCTTGTGGAAATTTCTGAGGAAGCTTGGCAATAGAGAAGCCCCTATTTCGGCTCATTTTCGCATCATTTTTTTGTGTCAAGTCTTCATTCATAACAGTAAGCCGTCCAGATCGTTTTTCAAAATGAATATTTGTCCTTTCTTTATTTACCCTCTAATCATTATGCACGTAAACTCCTGTTCTTTACTTCAAAAAAGTTCCAAAATTAAAATTCCTTATAGCTGTGAACTTGCCGAAAGTGATAAAGACGTATATTTCGCTTTCGTAGGCTTACTTAAGTTCAATTTACACCTATATTTTAATAAATGCTTTCCCCTTTACTAGGGTTTAAAATATCGGTAGATACTTGGGGAAGGTTGCGACGACACTGTGAAAGTTGAAAGGAAATTTTATGGCTAGTTAGGGAACAACATTCTTGAATTTAAGTTTGAGGCATTCGTTTAAAAGGATGAAGGAGCGAGAGGGGTAAGAAGTCTTCTAATGCCCGTCTATAGTTTTACCAGGCATCAACAAGTGTCTGTATGACAAATTGGCTAGAGATTTTATTTTTTACGTTTGAATTAAATACGTTACTTAATTTAGATTTTTCATGATATAACCAATTACTCAAACAAATCAAAAGGACACTTGAAAGAATGAAATTGATTTTGTATTCACTTTTGATTACTTTTAATTTAAAGCCTTAACAAATCGTAGTGAGGAAAGAGAATTTACTATTTTATATAGTAGGAAAAATTACTTTCTCCGTGCGTTTTTCTTTGCATGGTTAGTATACATTTTTTTATCTTCACAGTAAAACAATCAAATGCACTTGAGTTCCTTTAAATTATATTTAAATCTCTAAATATACTGCTAAATATATATATATATATATATATATATATATATATATATATATATATATATATATATATATATATATATATATACATTTATATAATATCTTTTAAATTTTAAAGAATATATAAAATATACCAATTAGTATATTCTATCTTTTCATTCATCGTACTGTAATCAATACTTTAAGTTTTTAAAATAATGATTATTTCATTATAAGGTATAAAAATAATGGACCCTTCAAAATTAGAAATGTTTTAAACTTTCCAACTAGAACTAATGAATAATATCAAGTTACTCTATTATTTTATATTGAAAATTTGTTTTCTTAGATAAAGAAAAAAATAACTATTGAAAAATATTAAACTTTTTTTTAAATTCATTAGATTTTTCTTAATTTCAGAGCCATTAGTTCAGGGCACCTTACATATAATCATCAGTTTTCATTGTTCAGATACCAAAATATATCTTACTTTTAAGCAGCTGAACTTCCACTTCAAGCAAAGAGAAGATAAATGAGCATTTCCATTTAAACTTATATTTTTAAACTTTTGAATAATTAGTAATTAAAAGAGTGGTTTCACATTCCTATATGTTTAAATGAGTTAATGTCAACTGTAAATTTCCATAGATACTTTGGTTACTAAATATTCGAAGATTCAAATTTTAAAAATATCCATTTGTGTAAAATCTCTTATAATTTATTTTTTACTGGAGAATAACTGTAGTACAGATAACTAAAATCCGTACATTTTCCGTAAGCTCATCCAAAACTGGGAATTTTATATAGGCTTCACTGAAATTATTCATTGACTTCATGAAATATATATATATTGCATTTGAAATTAAAAATTACCTACCACAAATACTTACTATTCTATGAATATTTAAAATCTTAAATTAAAATTTTAATTCAGTGCATTGCTATAGAGTAAATTTTCATGTATTCCTTAATTTTTGTACAATTTCATTAAAAAACTCCAATTGTGATCGGTTTGACATGATGAAAACTTTTATTTAGTGCAACAAAAGTTTTACGTCGAGGGTAAGCAGAGATGCTAAAACAATGGTAAACAAAAGAACATGAGCATACCTATAATAGTTCTTAAAATATTTATGATAAAACTCAGTTTGGTATATGATCATTATATCACACATAATATCAAATAAAGCGTGACTATAATAAAGTAATATTTTGATCCATTCAGAGAATATTGAAAATAAGTACAAATGACGCTGTTGGTAATGTTAAGAATTTGATAATTTTAAATTGAAACTTCTTTGACTTCATTTGAGTGCATTTTTCAATTATATGATATGCATCACTCATAATTTTTAAATTTGGAAAAGTACCCTATTCAAATTAAAACATTATTGGAAAACGATACATTATACCGTTAGGTCTGTTTTCTCCAAAACCAGACATAATGTTTCTATATATTTAACCGAAAATGAAATATGATATAATTTCTGTTGTATTTTTTACAATAAAGTACTATATATGATGATTAATACTTAAGAATAAACTTACAATTTTCTTATTATTTATACCTGGGATTAAGAATATTTTTCTGAAAGTTAAAATTGCGAACAAAATTCTTTATGAATACATTGAGTAAATGTCGTTTAACTTCAATGAATTAAATTTCTTTAAGTGTACTGTTTTAAAATATAAAATTAAATGGGACAAACTTCTTACACGGTCGAATTTGTATTGACCGAATTGAAAGATGTAGTTAAGGATGACAATTTATCGCTTAAAGATAAATGTGTACATATATTTAAAGTATTAATCACTAAAGAAACGGAAAGATGAAAAACTAAATTTGGGTATAAAGTGGTTAGAAATATTTCAGTTTTTTTTTTTTTTTTCCTAAAAAGTTATATGTATCCCCATTAAAATTTAGACCTATTGATTGAATTTGCACAATGTTGCTAAGGCACAAATACTAATGTAAAGAAAGCATTTTCGCTTAGTTTAAGTTTTTCTGAAGTGAGTGTGCAAAACAAAGAAATTTTTGTCTTATACCGAAAAAATGCATTCAACGGGAAATTATGATCTTAAGGATTAAAATTTATATCAATGAATGATACGAAAATCGCTATTTCTGTTATTCGAAAATAAAATGTAATTGATTGGAGAAAGTTATTTTAGAAATCTAATTATTTTATATAATGATATCCATAGATATTCTTATTGTAAAAAAAAAGTTGGTCACCTTACAATATCACTAATCACAGCCGTGAGTAAACGCTGAATGTGGCATTACTGGAAGAAACAGAAACAGACTGTATGAGTCTAGAGACGCTGACAATTTAGTAAGCATTATTTTTTTTTAAATATGAAAATGTGTTTGTGTCTTCTTGGCCGTTTTTACAACTACGAATATAGGGTGTTTTTCGTGGCTCAAATCATGATGCCAAAATTAAAAATAGAGTTTTTTTAAGTTTTTAAAAATGTCTGAGAAAAGAATAAATTTCTTTTTATTTGTAGTAAACAAATATTGTTCAACATTTAACACTCAAAATTTTTCAAACAGTATTTTTTAGCATTTATTTGTTTGCAGCTTAACAGGAATTCACGTGAGACTCACCTAAGGCCACTCAAATGCTGCGAATGAATATTCCTCTAATTTCCTCTAAGAGGAAATTAGGGGATTATTCATTCGCATGTGTTTATGTGTGGGATTATTCATTCACACTACCCTCAGTAATAAAAATGTTTTTTCCATAGGGATGTTGTCGACCCTACGCGGGAAGTGAAACGCGGGAAGGGAAAGAAGCATTTTGCTTTTTGGAAGATGTTGTGAAAGAAAAGAAAAATCTTTTCGCTATCGATAACTGTGCTAAAGTAACATCTTTAAGCATAGACTTACACAAAAAAGTAAAACACTTGAAGGGTTAAAAAGCCTCGCCATTGACGCATATTTCTATCATTCATTACTCTTTCACCATAAACTTCAAAATGCTGATGGTGAACTTAATAAGGATGAAATTTTTTTGAATTTAAAAACCGAATATAAATGCGCGCATTTCAAAATCAGCGGGATTACTGATTGACTCGGCGAAAAACTACAACCATACACCTAGCAGCTGCAGAAACGTGAAACATAATTGTGACGTAAAGAGACTGGCCGACCTTGAATTGACGTCACTTGACAGGATGTGCAGACACGATGCGCAATGAATTATTTCTTTAAATGTATGCATGTATGTTATATATATATGCATATTGTCTCATGTAAGTTTTACTTAATCTCCTTTGTATTCTAAGTGATTAATTTTTTATTGTTTTGATTGTTATTTTCACGCTTTTATCGATTTTATAAATAGGATATATCTCTTTGTTTCTAAATAATTTTATTTATTGTATTGCAATGTGGTTTCTTAACTTCTTATTTTTTGAATGTATGAATCTTCCATATTAGTTCATAAACAATTACTGTTGGGCCTTTAAAACGTGTGTAATCAATTCATCTGTCTAATTGCAGAGCAGAATTTATAACTGTTGCATATCACTTTTTTAAGGTTTTAATCCAATGTTTTCGTTGTCTTTCGTGGGTTTGTGTTAAATAATTATTTGAATTGCTTATGTTTAGTATTCTTTCTAATATCTGATGCCTTATTTAATTACTCTTAGGTTTATTTTTTCTTTCTTTTTCTATTGTTCTAGGTTTAAATTTTTTTTTTTTTTTTTCATTTTTCTTACACATTCTCTATAATCTGAAATATTTATTTCAATTATGTTGTTATATTTTACTGAAATGTTATTTTGATTATATATATACATAGATAGATATATTAAATAATGTAAGATTATTAGAAATATTAAATATTTTACTATGCGATAGTTATTTTTCCCGATTTTTATCATGATTATCTAGATTGAACTAAAGAAACACTATATAGGTTCAATAAATTACCTATTAATTTAATTCCGTAAATAAATTAAATCAGCATTTCTTAAAGGAGTAAAAATATTTCCTATTCAAATTTAATTTCGACTAGCATTTTGAAGTAGATTTATTTTTTAAGTTATAAGAAAATATTGAAATTGAAATACTCTCTTTAATTCAGTTGATGGATTTGTAATGTAAATGCCACATTCCACTTTTATATATACCTAACTATATGCTTCTGAATTTTTATATGTACTAACTATATGCTTCTGAGGTTATTAACACTTAAAATATTTTAAAAGAAAAGTTAAGTTATTATAAAAGCATTCAGAAATATTATTAAATTCATGAACAGTAAAAGTTTTGTAACCTAGGGAAGAAAAATTATATATTTCACCGATTTCGACATTCTTATTCACTTCATGGGCTTAGAAGTAATTCAGTTTCATTTGGTTGAATTTAAAGCATTACATAATTTACATGAAAGCTTTTGTTTAAAATTGAAGTTTGAAGATATTTTATAAGTGGTTATAAGATAAAAGTTGTTTGACGTGACATAATTTTATAAGTTCAACGCTTACATAAGTTCATTAGAAATTTCATTAGAAGTTTGCCATAGACTTTTAATCTACTTATTCCTTTAGTCTTAACACGTCATAAATTAATATAAAAATATTTTAAATTTGGAAAATAGACTCATAAGCCACAGAAAGATGTGCTAAAATTTCAGTCCTTTATAATTGTAAATCATAAAAATTAATCCAACTCTTTTGGTGTATTAATGGACTAATTCTCTTTATCATAATTTTTTTTGTTCCAGCTCAGTTTTTATAATAAATATACTATTTTCCATTTTTCTGCTGTTTGAAACTCATTTTCGTTTTATGAATATTTTCAATGTTATCATGTTATGTATATATTTATATATATATATATATATATATATATATATATGAATTTTGATTTCTTTTTATTCTATTTTCTTTTGAATTGAAATTTTTATTTTTCTGGGAAATCGTTTATTAAGATTAATTTAACTTATATATATATATAAGTTAAATTAAGTGTGTCTAGCTTTTAAATGCCTTTAAATAGTTATAATACGCCACATAAACTTCATAAATATTCCATTTATTAACAAAAATATAACTTTTTTTACATTGAATGTTTAAAAAACTGTGTTTGAGGCAATAATTTTTGAACATATAAAGAAAATAATAATCAATTACGAAAGTGTTTCATTATTATATTTCATATAAAGTATATATATATATTCGTTTTGTAGATAATAATTTTAAGCGAGAAAAGAGTTTTTACAGTGTTTAATAATTGCGGAGATAAGGAAAAATACTGAATAATATTATAATACTTTTTGCTCAAAATACATATGCTTAAAAAGTAAGCCAATTTTTAATGATATATTAATAAATAAAAAAAAATTATTTTGCATAAATGACAAAACTAAATCTTTAAAAAATAATTAAAATAATTAATGAAATTTTAGCACATTGCACAAATAAAAGTTTATTGCTTTAATTTTCCTTAAAATGCGTTTTGATCAATCTAGTGGAGACATATGATTCATGCATGAAGTAAACCCGGTTAGAATAAAATTTTAGCACAAGACTCTATGCGAGTGATAAAATTGAGAGACTTTCCACAAGAAAAACTTGACCCCTTGCTTAAATTACTCTCACTTTTTCTTAAATTAAAATGAATGGAAATCGCATTCAGTTACCTTTATAATTGTTCACATGTTTATCTGTAGAAAATCACATTGATAAACATTGGTATTTATTTATTAATATTAAATATTACATAATAAATGGATTTACATTTAAATATCATGTATTTATACAGCTAAGTATACCGTGCGTAAAATATACTGTATTTATAATTTTAATTAAATGTTAAAAACATAATATTTCATACACTGAATTTAATTATAATTTCAAGTATTAAATTTAATAAGTTTTTTATTTTTTTTAAATTTGTTTTTAATTTGCCAAAAAATCTTACGCATATATTTTACAATATTTAACATTTGTGAGTATTTATTAGAAAAATTTATTTTCACTGTATAGTAAATAGTCTTATTTCATAGTCAAATTCGTTTTTGTAAAGTAACAGCTTTATGGATAACGTAGATTTAGAGAAACTTGAAGAAGAATCTTTAAAACCACATTTTCAGAAAAAACAAATATTCCAATATTATTTCTCTATGACATGACACAAGCTGTAACAATTTTAAAAATTTAATTTCTAATGGTTATTTTTCTCAAATTCTTGTAAATAATGAATCATCAGAATCCTCTACTTTTTAGGATCAAAATTTAAAAGAGCAAAACGTGAAAGAGGTTAATGTCTCAGTGTTACCTTAAAAAGGAAGATTTTAGAGGAGGCACGAAAACTTCTAAAAGAAGTGAAGAAACAAGGTAGATAAGGTTTGCCTAATAGAAAAACAACTTTTCTTTTGGGGCTCCTGATATTAATATAAAAGTGAATTAATGAAAACTTTTTAACGTAAAAAACAATTATAAGCAATGAGTGACATAAGATGTAAACTATTTGCGTCCTTCCTCAAATTAACTCTAATACATTAATTCTTTAAGATAAAACACTTGAAAATAGTTGTGTTCCTCTTTTTTAGTTCTTATAACAAATATGTTTAGCAAATTTTCTTCTTTAAGTTTATCACAAATAAAATTAAGTTATATGACTCTCTCTCTCTCTCTCCCCCTCGCTCACCATGAGGAGATACTGGATTATAATTAAAAAATCAGGTAATTATTTGAATAACAAATCGTTTTTAATTAAATCTGAAACTCTATCAATAAATATAATTTAAGAGAAATTTGCAAAATTAAATATCAAATATTTTACTAAAATTTAAAAAAAAATTTAAATTTAAAACATTTATTTTTCTTAGAATCACTTATTATTTTGCATAAAGTGAAGCATTTCTATTTGAAGCGTCATATTCACAACAAAGGTTTGCCATTTTTCCCCACAATATTGCATTCGTTATTAAAACATTTTCAGTATGTAACATAGAATAAAACATTTAGAACATAGACATTATTCGACCTAAAGATCTCATTTGTTATATATATCTTTCGCCGTTTATGAGAGAAATTTTGCCACAGTATTCTACGCGAGAACATAATTGATTAAGAAAAGGAAGAAGAAATTGATAGAGAGTTAAATCATTCTTGGACCTATGTCATTAAAGATGATACTTCTAACATTTTGGTTAAGTAAAAATGATCATATACCAAGTAATACTAGTTGACGTAATGATACATTGACTCTGGATTTGCTGGACGCTTAAGAGTGATAGACATCTAATATTACTTTACAGTTCATTTTTTTTACCTAATGAAAGTGGCTCCAATAATTTGTTGATGTTGCCTTTCTGTCAATTAATTTCTCCATGTATTTAATTATTCAACTCTGCCTATGTTTTCGCAACTTGTACGGAAAGGAATTTTTTAAGAATTTCATAGTTGATCGAGGAACGAGATATGAAAATTTATGACCAGGCTACTATAGGTGATGTTCCGTGACATACCATTCAGTATTTAATAAAATGCTCTTAACATTGGAGTTCTTGTCATAATTTTAAGTATACATTTATAAGTGTAAGAATCATATATATATCAAACGCTTGTGATGTCATAAGCTTTCAGTAAACAGAAAACAGTTCTTTAGTTTCTTATTTCACTGAATGAATCAGTTGAAGATTCACACTTCGAATATAATAATTCTTTTTTATATAATAATTCTTTTTTATATAATAATTCTTTTTTAT
>BMAW01054233.1:595716-627603 GCA_019974015.1 Nephila pilipes
TTCTTTTTTATATAATAATTCTTTTTTATATAATAATTCTTTTTTATTTTATTTTGTTTACAAAAATTCCTATAAAGGGGAAATGAGCGATGCCATTGATGATTCTGAACTACTTTTACTGCTGCACAGCAGTATGTTTGAAAATCTTGTGTAGTCGGGTCTTGTAAGAAGATCTCAATTATCCTGTATATTCTTTGTGAATAGATGAAGAAATTCTTTTGATTATAATAATTCAAAACGTATATAAATATATCAAAAATTGCTAAAGATGTTTTCACTTTTTTTCTTCATCTATAAGTGCAAATAATAAAATAGTAAAATACATCTTGTGGAAAAAGTTGGCCAACAATTGTAGATTTCTATTATGTTTTCTTCCTTTTATTGAGGCATATGAAAAAGTAAAATGAGGATCAATTTATCATAATATCTCTAGCAACTCCTTAATACTGCAAATAATGTGGTAGAAGCTGTAATAAATATATCAATCTATGAACATTTAAAGAACTGTATTCTTAACTTATTATTAGTTATAGTTAAATAATATTGAAATAGAGTATCATTTGATAATTAGATATTGGCCAGAAAGTTTCGATTACGTTTTCTTAATAATTTAACTATAAACGCAGCTCAAAGTTATTTTATTATAACGTTTTACTTTTTTCTGCAGATGATGTTTCTTTTCAGTCTTTTTTTAATAAAGTGATCCATTAAGGTAAATATTATTTTTCCATTCTTATTCTTCTTAAAGTTCGATAAACATTTAAGAAGCTTAGAAATTTAGTTACATATTAAAAGCTCTATGATTCTTATTTTCTTTTACTTTTTTGACTGGTTTGTTTATCTTGTCTACAAAATGTTCTCCAAACATGGGCATAGGAAATATTTTAATCTAATTATCTGGTAATGCATTTGTTTTGAGTCAATTTTTTTGCTAATATTCTATTGAGTTTTAAATCGTTAATTTTTTTCCCTTCTTCCATAAGACACATTTTTGATATTTTGTAAAGGTTTATGAATAACTTTGATGGTTAAAAAAGTCTTTAGAGATTTTAACTCCTGATAATTATGTGTCACTGAAAATTTAAGCTTTTCCAGAATTTTTTCTTTCAATCGTTTATATTGGTGAAAAAAAAGAAGTAAAAATAAGTTTTTACCCTAAAAATAAAATTGATGCTAGGGTTTTCATTCTTCAGTTTAATTTGTACTATGTAAGATATACTTTTTGGAAGCATAGAACATAAAATAAAATGAATTTACATTTATTCAATGTGAAATTAAACGTTCTGGTCAGTATAACTATAAAAAAAATAATTTTCGTAACACATTAAAACCATTTGGTACATAAAACTCATTGCTTGACTCATTAAGACAACAAAAACAAACATTTTTTGTATCTGAGCGCTGACAAAGAAATAAAAACTTAATAATTAAGAGAAAAATTCTAAAATATGTCTTAACTATAGTCTTCAAAAAATATAAGTTGTTAATCAATATTTAATTACAATTTGCTCTCAATATCATTTTTAAGACATTGACAAATATGCAACTTTTAATCTATTATTTCGCAAAATAAAGCAGTTTTGAAATGTGGTGTTTTTTAAGTGATTGACAATTGTAAATTCTTTTTTTTTAATCAATCAATTTTATTTTTTATAAAAAACAAACGATTAAATCTTGCCAGTACACAATCACAGAAATAGGTAATGTATGCAAAGTGGTACATTTATAAATTATTTCATAAATCTAAAAATTGCTAAATATTTTTAACAACTATTAATAATTTGTATTAAGCAATTCTTTATTATATTCCCACTACATCATTTCATATTATTTGTAAAATCAAAAAGCAAATATGGCTGTAGAGAAATGTGACTTCCAGATTTTTTATCTTTTAAATCAGTAAAGGTCATCATTATTTTTCCCTTCACGTAGCTGCTTTACATCACTTCATCCGTCCAATCACATTCTAAAGAATTCTGGAATTTATCCTTTTAAATTTTGTTTTTTGAAAATCAGGCTGATTTCTGCACACCGTAGGGATCTTGGAGTCCTGTCAATATAAGTACAGCTCGTCCTCTTCTATTAAATCAGATTGATTCAAAGAGTGTACAAAGTTAGAGAGAGAATAATTGTGTAATATTTGAATGTTTTTATTTCAAAATGTAATTATTTAAATAACTATTATTTGTCTTATTTCATTATTTTGATTTAATTTTGATTTTTGCACAAACAAAATCAATTCCCATTACGCAACAATTATTTATATTCTTGAGATAAACAAAAAAAGATTGCTTTATTTCTATTTCCGCCTTTGTATCAAAAAATTAGGAAAAAAATCTAAATTTCTTTTACAGGACTTAATCATCTTTACTTTTAAAAAATCAATTCTTATAGAAATTTTCAGTTTGCTGAAAAGTTGCAGTTATTATTTAAGATAAAATTAGTGTCCTTATACAATCAAGTGAAATTTCTATTAAACATATTCATAACAAATGTATGAAGTGTTCTTTCTCTTTAAAGATTCATATTTAGTTCATTAATTGCATTTAGATTGTATTTGGTTGATTTTCCTATTAAGTGAACAATAATTTATTATGCTGGAAAGCTAATAGGGTTACCTAAGGGTTCTTGTAAATGTATCAAATTCATGCATTTTAGTACAATTTACATATGAGTTTATAAGCGCCATTTAGCTTATACATTTATTATTACGAAACGTTTAATCAAGTAATTCTTGGTTGTTGATATAAAATCATATTTTATTTCTAGGATTCTTTATGTTTAGTGAAATTCATGTCAGTAAGAGGTAAAGAATGTTCCATAAATTAAAATGACATAAATTATTTTATGTTGATAAAGTTCTTAAAAAATAAGCTTAATTTTTTTTAATAATATCTTGTGAATTTAATTTTTATAGAATATCATGTGGAGGCAAGCTTATTTATCTATACTGTTGGCCATTAAAATCACAATGCTAGGAAAGAAAGATCTATCATCAAAATCCCATGAAAATAAGAAGAGGCTGCGATATGCAAAAGATCAGTATTTCAACCCATTTAGAAGTTCCACGAGACAGGAACCACAACTGAAGCATGTTGAAACTAACGATAGATGGTGCTAGGTGCCAGATGTGAAATGAAACCAACGATAGAGGGAGCTAAGCGCCAGATGGGAAAAAGAAAATAAAAATATTGTCAGATTTGAAGTAGAGAGAGGAGTGAGAGGTTTAAAAAGAACTGTGTTAGTGAATTTAAAATATATGCAAATTAGAGTATTTAATTATAGTTATTGTTTGTCATATTGTGACATCTTAAAGTTAAAAAAGAAATGGATGTCATTGGATTGCCTTTATTTGAGTCTGTGTGGATAAATTGAACCTCAGCATTCTGACCTGATGATGCGAAAGGTGATGATCACCATCTGGCAGGAAAGAACTTTCGATTTATTACTTTGATATGCTATTTGCGAACTATAGTTTAAACATTTTTGGTGCCAAAACCCGGGACCAGACCTTTAGATAATTAGTAAATGAAACAAATTATTGCGAACTCAAAAAATTAAGTATTAAGATAAATAGCGAACTAATTTCTGAATATTTAATTTGTTAAAATGAATATTGAAAATCTAAAAAAGGCAAGATCCATTGTCAGATAGGCGCCAACCGAAAATTTTAAATTAATAGAAAATGCATTGCATAAAAAGGAAAAGTCAATTGGTATCATAAACGAACTCTTAGAAAAAGTGTTAGATAAAAAAAAAAACAAGTTTAGCAAATTATGATAGCTAGATTCTAGAATCATGTAAACTCGAAAAAGTTGAAAAGGAAATCAAAAAACAACAGGAATATGAAGATAACATCATTACGTGAAAAGTACGAGCGAACAAAATCTTTCGCCAGAGACAATACGAAACCAGAAGTTACCCCACTGAGAAAATTAATGTCATTGAAAAAAGTGTCGAAAATAAAATTATTACAGTAAAACTTTCTCGCTTACAGATGCCTTAGTACGATGGAAATATATTAAAGTTTAATGAATTTTATTCTCAATTTGAGGAAGATTTACATAACAATTCGAATCTTAACGATATAGAAGAGTTTATTTAAAATCGTATATAACTAATGAAGCTGAAATAGATATACGAGGTTTGGCATCAAGATCGGAAAATTATAAGATAGCGTTCAACATATTAAAAGGTTTGGCTGAAAAGAGATAATCATAGATGTGCATATGTCTAGACTCCTAAATCTGAGTACAGTGCGAAAGTCTTACGATATAATAGGGTTGCGTAAACTTCTCTCAGAATGCGAAACGCACATTAGAAGTTTAATAACAATGGTATAAATCCGAACAATTACAGTTGCATATTGTACCCTGTGTTACTAAAATCCATTCCCAGGGATTTATCGTTAGAATTCACTCGCAGAACTCTTTCCGAAAAAGAAAATAAAATTTCCGAGTTATTAGAATTTTTAAAAGTAAAAATACAGTTCTGTAAAAGGAACGAACAATTAATAAAATAATTTAGCTCGAATTAAGCGGAAACACGAAAAGAAACAAAATTTAAGTATTTCAAAAACCGAATCAAAATTTCGGGACGTTTAAAACAATCAAAATAAAAAATAGTGAAAAAAAGAAATTTCAATACAATGTTACTTTCACTTCGGTATTTGTTGTTAATGTCAAAAAATGTAGTCAATGGAATCATGTAAATGTAGATCCTATACATTTACATGATTCCATTTCTTGTCCCTTATCAATTGAAAAGCTAAAATTATCCCTAAGAAAAAATGGAATTTGTTTTGCGTGCCTTTCAAATGGACATATATTCAAGTCTTGCAAAACAAAATTAATCTGCAAAAAATGCTAACATAAGCTCAGTGTATTAATTTGCAATAATCCTACAGTTTCCTCCCCCCCTCCCAGTATATTCAGATAATTAATTTAGTTAACTTTTTATTAACGTCACACTAGAAGCAATACGAGGGCTATTGGCGACGGACCTCGTAATTTTGAACCACGGTCAAGTGACGAGGACGACACCTGAGCTGGCACCCCTCTCTCCTAACATCTACACCACGCCAACGGGAGGAATTTGGGCCCCGAAAGATTTAACGTGCATCAGTCCCGGCTACACGGCGGGTCTTTGGTGGCCAAGGATCGAAACCGCGACTGAACAAAAACTGCCGGCCTCTAGTTCACGACCATGACCACAAGGCTACCGCGGCCCGTATATTCAGAGAAAGGTGACAGGCAGGCTGAAAAAACGCAGGCGTTTTGACCTCAAAGGTTTTAAATAAACATACCAAAAGTAGAGAAGTTTTACTTGAAACATGTACATCTGTGATATTATGTAGTTTACGAAGGATAGAAAGAAATGTAATTCTTGACAACGCATCTCAGAGATTTTTTTCTAAAAAAAAAAGGAAATAGCTGAGAAATAAAATTACCCATAATTAGACTGGAAAGTTTGTTAGTTTATACTTTCGGTTCTCGCGAACCTATATACAAGACATATGATGTTGTACAGATCATCATTTGCAATTCCTGTGACCCTGAAAAGAAAATCGTTATTGAAGCACTGCTGACAGATATAATTTCCAATTCGCCCCTTAAAACATCAACAAATAAATTAATCAGAGTACTCAAGAGTAATTATTCTCAAGTATCGAAAAAAATGAATCGTGTGGAGGTGAGATAAGTTTACTGATTGGATCACAATACTTTTGGGATACTCATTCAGGGGATAAAGAATGATGAAGCAAATCTTATATTTAATTGATACATTATTTGAGGAAATAGTACAATGAAAACTTAACACGTTTTTGAAAATTAATTTCAATGGAGATAAATGATACATATAATGATTGTTCTAAATTTGAAAAAGAATTTATTTATAAATTTGAAATTTAAAGATATAGAATATCAAACTAAATGTTTTCGGACTGGGTGCTCAGCAAATTGGGGAGTAATTTTCCATAGCAAAACGTAGGTTTGATGACGAAATATCTGACCCAGTTGGGTTTAAAGGTTCTGATTGGTTTCGACTAACGAAAGAAGAGTGGCCATCAGGGCCCATGAATGATATTTTTCCAGTTGTATCTTGTGAAAATTCTCCAGATGTAAATTGTGAAAAGCTTATTAAATTAAATGACATATCATCTTTTGTTTGCGAATTTGATGTCAGCTGTAGGTTTGAAGAAGTACAATAACTTGCAAAAATTAATTCGTGTTTCTAGCTGGGTACTTCTATTAATCTACAATGCAAAAAATAAGGTTAAAGGATCCAATGAATTAAATGCTGAAAAATTATGGATAAAATGTGTACATAAAGAAGTCTTCACTGAAGAATTGTTTTGCTTAAAACAAAGAAAACCAATTTCAAATACTTCTTCGATATTAGAATTTAATCCCTTCCTTGATGTAATTTCATTGATGTAAAAACATTATTTTGTATAATATGTCAATAATTGTAAGATTTGCCCCCTTGGTGATTCGGAGGGGGCAGTGTGTTGAAATTAATGATAGAGGGTGCTAGGCGCCAGATGTGAAAAATAAAAATAAATGAATTCTTGTCCAATCTGAAGTGGAGAGTGAAGTGAGATGCTTAAAAAGAACTGTGTTAATGAGTTTAAAATATATGCAAATTAGGATATTTAATTATAGTTAATGTTTGTTGTATTGTGACATCTCTCTGACATTATTATGACAACATATCTTTCATCAAAATAAATTGATGTCATTAGATTGTCTTTATTTGAGTCTGTGTGGATAAATTGAACCTCAGCATCCTGACCTGATAATGGGAAAGATGATGACCACCGTCTGACAGGTAGGAACTTCGATTTATTACTTTGATATGCTATTAGCGATTTGCAGTTTAAACAAAGCACTGCATAAAAGATAAGTAATGTATTGGATTTATCATTCGGAAAACACTTTCTCAGTCAGAATATCGTGTTATGCCTCAAATAAAGAGAAAAAATACTTACCAGCAAGTGTCATCATTCGATACAGACAAGTATGTTTCCTATCGAGAGTGTGGATTAACGTTCCGTGATTTTGCCTGGTACCCAATCGTTAAAAACTAATTAATGAACAAAACTTTGTAAGTGTCTCATCAGTGTATGGTGAATTTATCCCTATCGGTGTTGTGTGTATCCCAATTCTTGATTAAATTCTTATTTAAGTGAGATGCCAGAAGAGATTTATGATAGATATAAAGAAAGTGAAGTACCATTTCCTTCTGAAAGTACGATTCACGTTATTTAACTTTAAACAGGTAAAACCTTATATGGGTTCTTCATGGATTGATTCAAACAGTCCAAGGGGAACCACCCATAATTAAGAGACTTCTGTTCCATGATTATGGAAATAACGTATCATATCTTGCTCGTCTAATAAATGGAATATAAAGATTAACAGAACAGAAATAAACTACAAAACATATAACATTAAGAATACTCCAAAATTCGCATCTGCAAAGAATCAAAAAGTTTCTCTGAAGAGGGAATAGTAAGAATTATCAAATTTTTATCATGACATTTATTTTCAGATTTGAATCATGTGTACTTGATGTTTTTCGGGAATAGAATTCTTAAATTTAGAACCTCGGAATTTCGATTATCCTAAGATTTAGCTCCAATGTTTGTCTTCCAGTTTACCTAAAGTCACTTACAGTTACACTTAGTTTATACAGTTACCAAATATTCACACAAGGCTACAAAACATTATATTTAGTTATAAATATTGTTTTAAACTTTCAGCGTAGCATTTAGTACTGGCTGGAATCTCATGACACTAAATTGATAAGCAAAATAAATCTAAACACAATTTTATTAACACTGGAGAAATTGGTCAAATAGATTCCAGGTGAACAAAATCTTCTTTAGGAATTAGAATTGAATTTAAATAGCATAATAATAATATTAGTATTCTGTTTCTTATGTTCATGTAAATTCCAGTATATCTTCTAACACTAAATGTACCAAAATATCAAAAATTAATTGATGTAATGGAAACAATTCGAAAAATAAGTCACAACAAATATAACACATTCGTGTACACTGATACGTACTCCAATTTGTAAACAGTTACATAACGTTGAGTACTGCCAAAGGACATGACAAAGTATTTAAAAAATGAAGCACTATCAAAATGCCATATAAAGAATAAAAATTCTGAGAATAAGAATAAAATAATAAATATAATCCATTAAACTTGTGCAAATTACATTAATTATTATTAAAATATTACTACAGTTCAATTATAAGTAAACAAATTAAGTATTTATATAAAATATTAATACCACTCGAAGTTTACGAAACCATTTTTCGAGAATTTAATACACTATGCATCAAAAATTTTCAAAAGAAACTGAGAGCATTGAGATTAAGTAACTCAAACGTCACTAAATTTATAATTCGTTAAGTATACACAATCTTCAAATTGGAAATCTAAGAAAAAAGAAATAATTCAGAAATTTAATGAGTTTTATATTGAATAACGGAATAGCATGTACCCTCATTTCCATAAAAAATTACGCATCAAATTGAAAGGGTGGGATTGTTACGAAATTTAGCATGAAGGTACATGTCAAGCAGATATGTAAATTAGAAGAAATGCACAGGGATTGTGCATTGTTTAATGCCATCAGAGGGCTTTGAACTTTATTTTACATAAAATATAAAACATGTAAGCAAAGCTTGTTTGTATCTATTTAGTGTCTTTCAGAGGGACGCATCTAAATAAAGATGCCATTACGTAGCCATGAAGACAATATGAGTAGCTGTCAGAGTTAGAGAAGATAATGATCTTAGAGATGATGGAAACCAGGTAATCAGCTCGGCTAGTAGCTTGGCACCTAGGTCGTTCGAACTGTACCGTGAGGGGGAGTTAGGACCCGGGAATAAGAGAAAGATCTGTTACAGAACGAACAGGTCCAGGACGCTCTCGACAGACCAATAGGCAAGAAGACCGTCTCATCATATGACACACAAACATTCGCATAGAGCCAACTGTCTCATTGTACACCATCCATACACAGGTAGCACATTGACTGCTTACTTCTATGTCAGAATACATTATCGCAAGGCGCCTGGCTGAAGGACAGTTGCTATCCTAGTGCCCATTATATGTACTGTCATTGACACCCACTCACCATCGCCTCCGTTTGGAGTGATGTCGTGCTTCAAAGAATTGGACTGTAATTGAATGGAATCAGGTAATCTTTAGCAACGAATTTGTGCAATTGTGATAATTGTGTACATATTTGGAGACCCCATTGTGAATGACTCATTACAACCTTCACTGTATAGTTCCCACAAATGGTACGAAGATTGGAATGCCATCACACATGGTCACTCCTAATATTAATCAAAGGCACCATGAAAGCCCAGAGTTACGTTCGTGACATTCATCAGCCACTAGTGTTGCCATCCATGGCGAGGCTCCCAGGAAGCATTTTTCAACAGGACAGTGCTTGTCCCCCACACAGCAAAGGTTTAAAAGGATTAACTTAACTATATTTCCACCCTTCTTTGGTCTGCCTTCCCAAATCTATGATTCATTGAGCATATCTTTCATCATTTAGGACGGCAAGTTTGACAGCCTACAAGTTTGGTCGAATTAAAGTCATGTTTACAGTAACTGCGGAACAAGAGGCCACAAGACATCATACGAAACTCGTATGCTTCAATGCCCAACCGTATTACACCATGCATCCATGCCAGAGGTAGCCAAACTGATAACTATAACTTCCAATCATTTGTAAATATTTCCTACAATAAATGATAATTTTTCTTTGATTTTGTAAACAGTTATTTACTTTAACATTGTACTTACGTATGTGAAATTGGGCTTTATTCTTAACACTAATTCTTGGTGCGTAAATTTTTATACCAATAGAATATATTAAGAAAAAAAAATTAAATATTCGCGCGAGATAAACTTTGAATGAAAAATAAAAATTCATTATAACTTCGTCTTTACATTTATTCAGCCAAATTCTATACAATAATTACAATGGCTTAGTAAACTACATCTTAGAAAATATCTCTAAATGTAAAATCAAACTAGACAACAGCAAATTCCATCGAGAATAAATGTAAATAAATGAAAACCTAACCCGAATGAAAAAATCAGATTCAAAATAAGTAATTATTTTATTGTATTGTCTTAAAATTAGACACTGAAAATAAAATCAGTTTAATGGAAATTGTAAGTGTTGAAAAAGTAATTACGCATAAAATTTTAAAATAAAATTAAACTATCGGACCCAAAAATAAATTAATTATTTGGAAAGAGAGTCACATCAGCAATTCAGATAGGAAAACAAAGTAATTTGCATAGTAAAAGAAAGCACTTTAAGGAAATACACTCTATCACAAAAAAAAAAAAAAAAAAAAAAAAAGAAAGAAAGAAAGAAAGAAAAGAAAACGATGCACTAAGAAGGTTTTCCCCGATTGTGATGAAATTTCGTACGCAAAGAAATTTCGACCGAAAATGCAAATGATTATAATTTGGTGTCCAATGACTGAGCAGTGGGACCTATAGTGCATCGGAACTGCGCTCTTGGTAGTTGTATATAAGAAGAGATTCTAAATCGGATGGTCAAATTTTCTGTTGGATTGCAATTTAAGATACCTTTCAACGACTGAAAAAAATGCTTCGCTGCCAGATTCAAGCTCATTTCTAGCAAATGTAAGAGTTTAAAAGAGGTCTTATCATTAAATTGAAGAAGTCAGGTTAAGTAAATTGGAGAATCTCTCGTCATACGGGTCCTAGCGATGCGGCTATTAGAAGATATTAGGAAGAATGGGTGGACAATGGAAGATTTTAGCGTCAAGATTATAGCTGTCAACCTAGGGCCACAGCAGATCGGGAGGACAGAGTGAATGTCAGATCAGCTGTTACAGCACCTGATTCACTATTTTCAACCATCAGACGTGCAACCCACACACGAGTGTCCACCATGACAATTCACAGACGACTGATAGACCGAAATCTACCCTCGTACCACTGTCGATCCAAATTACAGTGATGCTTGGCTCAATCAGGCTGGAATGATGCTGACTGGTGATGTATAGTGTTTAGCGACGAATCCCGCTTCCAACTGTCCTAACGATCATCGAAGACATGTCTGGAGACGACCAGCGCAACGTGCCGATTATGCTTTTTCTATTGCACACCAGACAAGCCTTCAAACAAGAGTCTGGTTGACTTCTATCTGAGAAACTCTGGGGAGTCATTTCACATAATAGCCGGAACCCTTGGTAGGCATTAGAGGCACCCTTACGGCACAACAGTATGTCGACGATATTTTGAGACTTGTTTTGCTACGATCCTTTTTTTCAATACCTTTCTTTTGTCAGTCAGATCTTTCTCCAATCAAGAATGTCTGGGATATGTTGGGAAGGCGACTCCACCTGCCAGGGAATGCTGATGACCTAGACCGACAATTGGAGCAAATGTGCCAAGATATACGGCACGAGACCATGATTGATCTTTATAACTCTATACCACATCGTGAGGCAGCTTTCATCGAGGCTAGAGGTGGATCAACATCTTTTGTAGCTCGTTACTTTATAACTATATAATTCTGAAATTATCATTCAATTTTTCTGAAATTATAATCATTTTCTATTCTGTACATAGGTTTCCTATCCGAAACTTCTTATCTCTATCGGACAACTCCTTCCAGGTGTGCCATTTCTTCTTCTTATAGTGTTTAGATAGGCGAAAAAATTAAAAATCATTTTATTCGAAGAAAATTTTTTCATGCAAAGTAAAATCAAAAATTTTGATTTTTTTTTAAATAATAACTTTATCTTAAATAAAAGAACAAGAACATATTCCTGACTAATTTAAAATTTTAAATATAATTGAAGAAAAGTTGAACATTTAAAAGAAAAAATTAATCAATTAAAATTAAAAAAAGATAAACAAAGAAATTCAAGAATTAAAATTGAAATAAAATTTAAAATTTCAGTTTTATTAAAATGTACTTCTTTCAATTATCTTTGTCTTAATATATGGTTGATTTCTTTCTGTGAAACTGATCAAATAAAACAAGAGAAAGGCAACAAAAGTAAATGCAAAACAAGGTTAAAACGAAGATGAAAGAAATAAACTTTTAACAAATTTCGAAAATTCAAGCTTCGAAAATCAATTGTCATGATCTATAAACCATTTGGTAGATAATTCTAGTATGTAAAAAAATAACAGATTCGATATTCACATGAATTCTAGAAGAAGAATGAATTCCAAACTCATTAGAACTTCAAATATCCTGTGATAGGAAAAACCAACGAGAATAAAGCTGAAAATTTAATGGTATATAAGTAACACTATTATTTTATGAAGTATAATTTGCAAGTTGATTTCTAAGAAATATCGTAAATGTGTAGATAATTGAGGCTACATAAATCTTTTTCCGAAGCATCATCGTGAATTTCGTACATCATTTCAATTTCGCTACATCATCCTAATCCAAATAACTCGTGAGCATTACATTATCGTGAATGGTGATTTTACACCATCAGTTCACATGACATTCTGGTTCAATCGCGCAGATATAATATTCTTGGCATCATCATTGAGTCCTTGTTTTTCCATTATGTGCCAGGAATGCTTGGATAACTTTCTAATCCAACAAACTGATTAACGACTTTGAAGTCCACAGTATGTAACACATGAACATAAAGAAATTGAAAAAAATACTGCTAACCACGGAACGGCAAAATCTCAATAGGCTTTGCGAGATAGTGAAAATAATACTTGAAAAATACTCGAAAGAAACATAACATGACATTCTTAATCTTCGAAAAGATGAGTTCAACATTGCGCATCATACTCATAAATTCTCTGTCATAGAAGGCAAATATTAACACATCGAAATGGAACTAAATTCCATAATTTCGAAACATAACACTCAGACCTATTACACTAATCAAGGCTCAATCGCTTTCGTAACTTATTGAAAAAAGTGAACTTGTCAAGTGTCACTTCAAATTATGACATTGAAATTCGTCATATGATACAAAATTGTACATCTTAGTTGATGAATTCTAAAAAGAATCAACTACATATTATAGTGAAAGAGACAAAAATTAACAAGACCGATACAAAACATTACCTAACCTTGAATTAACGATAAGTCTGTGACGAGTCAATCTCCTCTAGGGGAATTTTCAGTCCTTAGAAATTATTTTTATTAGAATGCTTCCTCCGAAGAAGATAACGTGATCATGCTAATTAAGACTGATATATATATATTGTATAATCTTGCAGAGAAAAAAAGAAGGAGAGAGGATAGATTTGTTCTGAAGGTGAGCTTCTGTTAATAAATTGAATTGTTTTAGAGATGTTTTCCCTTCCTTCCGACCAAACACTATTATAAGTCTGTTTACTATATCTAAATAAGGAGAAAAAAGGAGAAAACTTAATAAAAGAGAAATAAAAGAGAAAACTTAATTCAAAAATTAACTTATAAAAATTCTACTTCCCGACAGTAAAATTCATTAGCTCACCCTGAATGAAAGAAAAAAAAAAAAAACATCAACTATCTCCAAGTTTAGCTTGCATTTACATCTAAAAATAACTCAACATTCCTTTCAAATGTAAATGACAGTCTCCCGTAAGAGTATTCCTTTCTGACAAGACAGTAACTAAAAACCAAATGTGCTATATCAGAAAGCAGCAGTTCCTACCCACAAAATTCCTCCATAAAATGAACAAATAGATAATAAAAAGATCAACTTTGTCTTTTATTAGAAATCCACTACAAAGTAAAAACTATAAAAAGAAAAATAAAATATAGACTTCTAAAGGAACCACTTCGTCAATTACAGTATTTCAATGACCGTTTCCCCACCGAACCAAACAATAAAAAAAATTGTCATTTCCCTTCTAAATGTACTGAAAAGTCATACTACTTTCTTTAATTAGAAAATATTAGGAATTTACTCTTAAAATGTTTTCCTTCCAATTAAGGAGAAATTTTAAAAAAAAATGATACAAGACAACTAAATAATTTTTCAAAAAACTTAAGTGAAAAATCAAAATTCTCCCAATATTGCACCCCAAGTTATTAATTTTACAAACAGGAATACAAAGAAGTGAAAAAAAATTTAGAAATTTACAGAAAAAAAACAATTAAATTTAGAAAAAAAAGGTTTATTAACTAAGAGAAAAATAATTGCTTTGTTTCGAGTCTTAAAAGCACTTGAAAAAGCATGAAAAAGGAGTCAGTCATCAGCTTGTAATAAAACAACTAATAATAACCTGAGAATTTGACAGTTTTTTTTTTCCCGAGTGGAACAAATAATGCCCATCGGTGCTAGGTAACTCTAAAATTCTCGGAGGCCGATAAAAACCAAAGACGGAGAATAAGAAAGAAGACAACAGGTTTGTTGCATGATATTGGGCACAAAGAAACATCATCACAAAGCAACTCTTGGACTCATTCGATTAAGATATAATCAACCATCTCTCTAACAATCGTAATTTGGCCCTTTTAAATTTTTCTTTTTCACTTTAAAAATAACATCAGAAAGGTGAAAAAGAAAAAATTAAAAATGCTTATAAATAAGTATTCGGCTCCAGTACAGTGTGTCGTCAAACAACAACCATACAGATTTGGGGGATTTTCTCTAATAAAGGTATAAGAAAGCTATTCCTCAGCGTCATAAATTTCATTAGGAAAGGAGGTAGTTACATCTAAAAGTTATGTTTGAGGTACGTATATTTTTTAAATTTCTTCAAAAATATATTACCTTTCCAGTTTTTAAGATTACTTGATTGATTTTCTTAGCGACATAATTAGAAGTGACTCGAGGGCTATATTGGCAATTGAACTCGTAATTTTGAACCTCGATAAAGTAAAGAGAACGACACCAGAGCTGGCATTCTCCTCTCCTAGATTCCACACCAAGCCAGGATAAAAGATATCAAAAATAATTAATGAAATTTTGAAAAGCAAGAACTGAAAATAAAGCAATACCATCTGGCAAGCTATTTCATAATAAAATCTAAATAACTTTTTTGCGTAAAATAATTTAGTGGTAGAATTAAATTAAATTAAGAATTCATACATAAAAAACGAAAAATGAAATGAAATAAAAATAAATTTTAAGAAAAAAAAATAAAATAGAAGATAATAAAAAAAAAATTAAAAAATTTATAAAATACAAATAAAAATAAATTAATAAGTAAATTTAAAAGTAAGAAAAACTTTAAAAAATTAATTAATTAATTACAAAAAAATAATAAAGAGGATTTTCTTAACAAAGAGATTAAAATGAGAAGGAGAAATAAAAATTTATTTTAACTTAATCCAAATGAAAATCTTTATTTAATATTAAGATAAAAATTATCAGAAAATTATTAACCAACAAAACATAAATAGAAAAAATTGTAATTAGCCAATTTTATAATTTAACCATTTAAATGCCTCTGTAAAAATTAATTGGAGAATATGTTTCGCTTAAAAAGAAAATATTTAACGTGTTCTTGAAAAATTAAAGGTATATTAATTAATTTGATGTTTCTTTAAGAGAAATCACGCAAAATATTCATCTATACATATAAAATTAAATTGCTATCTAAAAAAAGAACTTTATTAAATGGGAAACAAAAGAAAAAAAAAACTCTCTTGTCATATATATTGCTAAAATCATATTGCTTCCAATTTTTAAATTAACTTCTAAAAAAAAGTTTTTAGATGTTTGCAATAGTTTTAATCATGTTGGATATCTATGCTTAATTGTTTTCCTTTCCCCCAACATAAAATAAATTGCACCGAGTCATGTAAGATAAGGCTCTGTATACGCGCAAAGGATAGAAAAGTTATCTCAAGAAGTAATACGTTTCTATTACAACTATAACTGCTGCTAAATTCTTAAGCATTAGGCTTTCGCTGCAGCGCTGACTTTTACATATGTGTTTTTACAGATATAAATATACTAGCCTTTCGTAAGTGCCATAGTTCTCACTGCCTTATATATATATATATATATATATATATATATTCAAGTTATTCAGTTTGTTTCAAACTTGATTTCAACTTCCACTCATTTCTTTTATATAGTTCTATAAATGTTGTATACTGTATAACAAAAAAAACGACGCACCAAGCAGGCTTTGCCTGATTGTAATGAAATTTAAATTTCGTTGACAATTGGACCAACCAAGATCCAAAGACCAAATAAAATCCAAAGACAATTGGACCGAACATGCAAGTAAAAAAAAAATTAATGTCCAGTGAATGAATAGTGGAAGCTACAGCGTATTGGAGCAGCACTCTCAGCAGGTGTAAATAAGAAGCGATTCCCAATCGGATGGTCAAATTTTCTGTTGTATTGGGATTTACGATACCTTTCAACGACTGAAAAAATGCCTCGCTGCAGATTTGAGCTCATTACCAGCAACTGTCAGAGTTTGAAAGAGGTCGTATCATTGAATAGAAAGAGGCAGGTAGGGAAATCGGAGAATCGCTCGTCATGTGGGTCGAAGCGATGCGACGATTAGCAGATGCTGGAAAGAATGGGTGGACAATGCCAGATTTCAGCGTCACAATGGTAGCAGATGACCTATAACACAGCAGATCGGGAGGACATAGTGATTGTCAGATAAGCTATTACAGAGCCTGATTCATCGTTATCAAACATCAGACGTACGACCCGCCCATGAGTGTCCACCATGACCATTCACAGACGCTGATAGAGCGAAATCTACCCTCGTACAGAACAGCTACACCACCTAAGACTTACGCCTGCGCACTGCCGAGCCTAATTACAGTGGTGCTGGGCTCGATCAAGCTGGAATGATAGTGATTGGGACGTATAGTGTTTAGCGACGAATTCCGTTCCAACTGTGTCCTGACGATCATAGAAAACGTATATAGCACGCCACACAGGCACTGAACCAGGAGTTAGGATCTAGGGTGTATATTCTTTGATAGCAGGGTCCCTTTCTCGTCATTAGCGGCAAACTTACAACTCAGCGGTACTTCGACGACATTAATCAAGACAATGGCAGACCACATACGAAACGTGCTGCTATAAACTGTTTTACAGCTTTTCAAACACCTCATTGGCCTTTTAGATTGCCAGATAACTGTTCAATCGAGCATGTTTGGGACATGATATGAAAGCGACTGCATTTACCAGGGAATTTTGTTGACCCAGCCCGACAATTGGAACAAATTTGTCAAGAAATATTACAGTAGGTCATCACAGAGCTGTATCACTCTATGCCACATCATGTGGCAGCCTGCTTCTAGGCTAGAGTTGGGTCCACACCTTTTTTATCTCGTTAAAAATAACTATGAAATAAATCATTCAATTTCTCTGCATTTTTAATCATTTTCTATTCTGTGCAAAGTTTCCTATCCACCAATTTTTGTGTCCATCGGACAACCACTTCTAGGTGCTCCGCTTTTATTGTTTTAATGTGTATATATCTATCTATATCTATATATATATGCGTTTGTGTGTTTGCGTGTTTGTGTATGTGTGTGTTTGATAGAGAGAGAGAGAGAGAGAGTGTGCATGCATGATTGTAAGAGTTAGGACGACTGATAATATTCGAATGTTTTCTTCTGTGGGAAGAATATCTGAAGAATTTTATACAAAAAAAATCTTCAGAAATAAAATGGCCCTGTCTTTTTTATTTAGTTATTTTATTTAGTCATATTCTACATCAATCAAAACTTGTTTTTAAAATTTGTATTTTCTACTACTTTTGTAGTTTAATATCTATCGTAAATGAATTTAAGCAGACTCACTTAATGGTAATTTGCATCCCAAGTTTAAGTAACGTTATTGTATATATACATATTTTTATTATTATAGATTATATTAGTATTGCTGAAAACTGCAGTTTAAAATATTTTTCCTTATACGACGAGAGTTAAAAAGTGTTTTAAGTAACCAATGGAGGATATATCTGAATTTGGACCAGTTGGAATCTATATTTACATTTTAAAATTTACCTATCAAATATATTCATAACTTTAAAAAATTTGTTTTTTTATTTTACGCTGAATTGTATAGTTTAAATATTGGAAACTTTTTGTTCATTGAATTTGAATTATGAAAAAGATGAAATTTGATATGTACAGAAGACAATACTCGGAGGCTTAAGAAAGGAGGCTTATATATTCTGAAATAATATAATAAGATACTTTAACAAATGTACAGTATTATTTATTTTTAATATAATATTTGCATTTCGCAACCTCTTTAAAATATATAATAAAATCGAAAGAAAAAATCTTTGAAAACATATATTATATGAATATTTAAAATTTCATTTGAAAATCACTTACATTATCTTTTATTGTCACTGTCATAATGTATTAAATTATTTATGTGTTTTTTACTATAAATTAAGAAATAGAACAAAACACATGCGAAACTCAGGACGTATTTCTCTGAAGGAATATTTTCTTTTTTAATTTGGAGTAATACATTTACACTTATTTCTTTTTAATGTGTTCAATTCTCTTATTTCGTCAAAAAAGTACAATATAGGGTAGTATAATACATTATTTGAAGGAGAAATAAAACTATTTTTTTGTTTATTCAATAAATTAAATATATATTACTTTTTAAAATATTATACTTAATAAATCAAACATAATTTCAAAATTGGAAATGATATATCTCTCTTATTCGATATGAGATGAGAAATTATTATTTTATACCTAAAACTTTTGTTGAATGTTATATATCTTTATAAATGAGTCATTTTTCATCAAGTTTGTAACTAATATCCTTTAAACTATTTGATAAAACACTAAATGTTTGTTTACCCCGGTTTACCAGAGAATGTATTTGTGAAATATTAAAGACCTGATGAATAGTATTATTTGGAAATTCTGGGAAAAAAATCTATTTTAAATGAATTATTTTAATCCAGAGTCAAAATACGGTGCATGTCTCAATATCTTCTTGTTTAATTCTAAATTATACAAATTAACAAAAATTAAGGAAATAATTTCTTATAATTGAGAAACATAACTTAATCTAGTTAATGATTCCATGATTACTCACAAGAAAAATGAGTCACTTTTATGTAATATTTTATTAAAATCAAAAATGCTTATTAAGCTATATTCAAATTTGATTTAAAAATTCTTTGTGTATATATTTGAGAGATAAAAAATAAAGCATTGCAGAATAAGTTGTTCAAAAAATGTTGTTCTTAAAGGAATTTTTTAAATATTTTCTAAAATAATAACAAAAGGCATAGTTGTTAACAATTGAGATTTAATTTAAATATTTCAAATTAATTTACATAAATATTTGAGAATTAATTTACATAAATATTTGAGAATTAATTTACATATTATTAAAAGAAACAACGCCTAAGAAAATTTTAAAATGTAATACAATTTAATTTAAAACTTTTTTATGGGGTTTATTTCCAATGTTTTATTTTAAAAATGCATTATCATATTTTTTAAAAGAAATTCATAAATGAATTAAAGTACACTATTAAGAAGAAAGAAAACAGAAAGATAAAAATAGTTTATGCCATTATAGCAAATATTAAGGTGTAAATATATTCAAAATTATATCCTGTCATATTCAAGCAAAAAAAATGATGTAACTTTTTTCTGGTGGAAGGTACAGAACAACAACCTACTACAAATGTGTGAAAGCCAAATATAGTAAGCAACAGAAGTCATGTCATTCTTCTGTATAGATATATAATTGTATTGGTAACTAATTATTATGTAAATTTATTTTTCTATAGTGTAGATTATATTAAACTTAGAAGACAAACGACTTCCCTTGCATTTAAAAACAACAATAATGTAATTTATGCAAATAAAACGTATTTTATGCGAGCGCTTAAATTTTACGTATCTCTAGGGGTAGCAGCATATATAAACACGCTAGTATTCTAGGGTTGAATAAGAAGCTTGCCAAGATTTTTGACACACACAATTTGGATTCGGACAAGTTCACGACATACTGCTGATGCACTTATACTTTCTAACTTATATACACAAATTAATCTTCAATGATTGGGTATCTCTCTTATCCTTCTCCAGATATATAAAATTGAATTATATTACATAAAATCATGTTTGTTTTAATAAATTTGATAAAACACTATAAAAAAACTATTTTTAAAGAATATTACTCGTTTATTAGTTTAAATTATCTTTTGCACTCGGAGTCTTTTTAGGTTTTTTTTTCCTGTTTTACTTTTTCTTTTTAAAATTTTATTTTCAGAATTTTAATTTTTATTTTACTTTTAGTATTTATAACTAATTCTAATAATATGTTTTGTTGTTGGGTATAATTAGGCATATAACTCTAGAATAACGTAGCTTAACAATCTAAATCCTGTTAAAATATTCAGTATATTATTCTCCATATCTGTCTTTGCAAAACATTTATGTGTTTGATATTTTTCAACTTCCCACTATTTTGTTTTTTTTAAATTTAGAATTTGTATTAAATAAATTTATTATTTTTAATTTACCACACACGCACACACACACACACACACACACACACACATATATATATATATATATATATATATATATATACATATAATTACTTTATTCTCTCTTACTATTATTGTTCTTCATTACTAGACAAACATGTACGTAAGTTATATCAAACTACAAAAGTGTTTCAAATATTAATTTACCAAATTTAGAATGTAAAATTTAAACTGTTAAAAATTAAATGTTATTTTTAACATGTTTAACAGCTAAACTTACTGAAACAGACATAACATAATTCAGTAAAAGCAAGGTAACATTTTTTTTAAAAAATGACTATTAAGCTTAAAATTAAAGGACACAAAAAGTCGAAGACTTGAATAAAATAATTTAAATTACTGTAGTTTGGGTGGTTGGTTAAATTAAATTCCCAGTAGCAACACTAGAGCTATTGAGGAAGGACCTCGTAATTTTGAATTTCTGTCAAATTGTGACGCCCGCCCGACCCTAGCTTCCTCTTGTGTAATCACTAGATTCAATTATTAAACACTACGACACAATAATCAAAGAGACACTAGGACAATCTTTACGGAATTTATTAACATATATTTACTATGACAACAATTCACTATGCTCTTCCGGGTAATATTTCTATTAACCTCAATTCAACCCACCAATAGTAATCTAACAGACTCTTACCACTAATCCTTCGACTGTAACTCAGACTCTGGATCAACTGTTGAAAACAACAGTAATTAAACTTCTTGAAACGATCTTTAATTTAACTTTCTAATTCAACCTCTCTTTCCACTACTCCTTCCGCTTATCTATAACTTCAGCTTCAGCTTCACTTCCCTTTCAGCCTCTCTCTCGCTACTTTCAGTCGGAGTTTATATATTTCCTAACTCCCCCGCTTCACTTCATTTCTATCTGCTTTACATAATCACGTTTCATTTTTGGTTGGTCAAAGGTTGTTTAGCAAAAGCAATCAATCTCAATTAAAAGTCCCCAAGATTAGTGAAGAGAAACCGCGAATAGTCCAATGGCACAAAGTGACGAAAGAAATAGGAAATTACTCTCAAAACTTTATGTTTTTTTAAAAGTCATAAAAATATTACTAAAACTTATAAAGCCGAAAGCACAAAAATATGACAGTTAAATCAAAAATTTAGATTAAAAAGTTTAGCATCTTTCCTGTAGCTTGTAACAGAGAAATCTTGTTTATACCTGTTTATATCTAGTCCCTAACGATCGGGTTTTTTTTAAATTTAATCTAAATTGGTAAAAAAAAGACAACTATACTATCATTTCGAAGAAGTAATTACACATAAGAAATAAAAAATAAAATAAAAATTCATTTTAGCTGAATTAAATTAATGCTTTAAATATTAAATATGCATCATTCATACACTTTTTAAAATCATGAAATTTGAAATCAAATTATAAGATTATTACCTACCTGTTCTATTCGAAAATGGAACAAGAGTTACAAATATTTCTTTCGAGTCATTCTGGCTCAGTTGAGATGTTAAAACAGTGAAAATATTGTAAATACATACATCGTACAGTGAAAATATTGTAAATACATACATCGTACAGTGAAAATATTGTAAATACATACATTAACTTACCATTAAACAATATACTTAATAGTTAAATAATATATTGAACAGTTATTTAATTTGCATGATTCTGACTTGTGTTTGGATTTAATGTATCGCTTCGAAGTTTAGAACGCTTTTGTGAGAAGAAAACAAAACATATTTGAACAATTAGATCCTTAGTTTAATGTCGCACCTTAGGACTACATGAAGGTTTATTGTGATTCCGTGAGAGTGCTTGTTATATAGGTCGAGCAGATATTACTGTTTCATGCTGCACACCAACTGCTCCAATTCCAGAAATTATGAGAGTGTTTATCTCACAGCAAAAATCCTGTAATTGTCTGTACCATTATCAAATAGTCACATACTTCTGAATTGCTTGAAGGAGACCATAACGAAAATAGGCTCAGGTACCACAGATGCGTCATCAGAGTGCATTAAAAGAGCGACATAGCATAAAAACAGCGACATGGTGCATCAAAAGAGCGACATAGAACTATGTAAAATAACAACAGTTCATGCATAACGATGAATCTCACATTTGTCATGATGAGAAGAATAACTGCACTCGTGTGTAGAATCAATGAGATCAGAATCATGAGATCGAAGATTTGTGGTCACTTTTCACAATTACCAACAGGTTGTAATGATATGGAGTGCGATGACATTGATCTTCATCAGAACCATCTTGACGGTAGAAATGTTAATTAGTAAGTCTCTTTGAATTGTGATCATTCCTTTTACGAACTCCCACCCCAAAACCCAACCTTTGTTTTCATTTCAAGATCTTACTTCGCAGTCACAGATACTATACGGTGGACAGCACCACGTCAGACTTGACACCCTTAGAAAGCTTATTAGATTTTATAAAGCTTTCGGTCAAGACTCCATTTCTTCTAAGGAAATTGCAAGATCTTCATCCCTATCTACGTAGTTACATTGAATCAAGATAACAAAGCCTACGACTCCATGCTACAATTTGTGGACCAATGCCTAAGAAGTAATGCAGATCCTATATCCTACTGAGAGTTATAACCAATAATTTCATCATACCCACATTGAGATTTAAGTCATTTCTTGTTGATAATGAATCAGAACTTATTTGCAAATATTGTGTTAATCTGACTATTCTTTCTAGTAAAACCCTTTCTTTAGGCAATTAATGTATTTTTAGAAAGAAAATAAAAATTAAACCCAAAAATTATTTATATTATTTTTTTTCTCATCGAAAGACACGAATTAAAAGAAAATAATTAATCAAAAATGGGTAGAAAAAAAAATCATACCCCCTTTTCATTTTAAAAAATTAAAAGTATTTTATAATAATCATAATACATCATTTAAAAGACTTTAAATGAATCTTATAATAAATTTTAACAGAACAAGTAATGAAATTTCACATCAATGTGTATATCAAAATCTTAAAATGGGTGATAATTTTATTCAATGTTTTGCAACATAATGTTGCATATTTTATAAAAATTGAATTTTTGCATTTATACAAGGGAAAAAAATATTGGGTTATTGTATCAATTTAAATTCATTTTTCATCAAAGAAAGGAATTGACAATATTATTATACAAGTATGTTTTCCGACATGAGCTCTTGGAAATGTTTGCGTATATTTCTGAGTTTGTTCCAAAATGCGATTCATAAATAGTAATTATGCTTCTATTATTTTAATGCATGAACATCATGTTATTTTTGTATTAAAATTTTATTTTCGACATCATGTTTTTAAAATTGGCTACCAAGATTATCTAACTTTTTATGATTTTATCAAAATTGTCACCTATTGAAAATGAAATTATATTTTTAACATAATATATAATCTACGAAAACATTATTGTCAAATTACAGTAATCGAATAAACATGTTTTAAATTTGCGATCTAGAGAAACTCTTGTTCCTAGAACGTTCTTCTGTCTATATATACATGCCCCAAATAAAAAATGTTATTGTTTATTAAGTTAAAACTAATTTTGGATACTTGCCACAAAAATGTAATATCTCTGGCGATAAATTCGTTGAGAATCTAATTTATATCCTACAATGAAATTCGCAGATTATTGAGAATGCTTTCTGAATATTTTTCGATAACAGAATATAATTCAATTACAGATATATCCAAGAGATTACCTTTGACGTCATAGCTCTTAAAAATTCTAACAAAAATACAAATATCCATCTTCGAATAATATACAAGTTGTTCAGATTATATAAAGTGATAAATAATAATACGAAAATAAGGCGACATTATTTATAAATTGAAACTTATCTGAGGTTATGCATATGTGTGAATACATATGTCAATATTATGGTAGTTTACTGAAAACATAAAGCTCTAAATGAATAAAAAGTAATATGAAATTATATATATAAAATAAGTAAGCATTGTGAGTAAAAGTTTAAGAAAGAAATCGTTAAAGGATGTAAGAATTGGAAACTGTAATTTAATCCACTGGTAATGTATAAAATATTTGAAGCTGGCAACTTTTAAGAATGTACAGAAATAGCTAGAATGTACTGAACAGAATATACAGAATTTCACTTTTTCAAAGATTAATTTTTCAAATTTTATTTTAGTTGCGTTAAAAAATATTTCCGTAAAAAATTCAGAAACAGGTTTTCTAAAAATATAATGCAAAAATTAGATTATAACTTCCCGATGTTATAAAAATTAACTTATAAGATGATGGAACTTTCTTATTAACTTACTAGATGATGTTATAAAAATTAACTTATGGAAGATGGTAACTATCACTTATAAAAGTTAAGTGATAGTTACCAACTTCCCGATGTTTTATTCTTTTGTGTGATAAGATCACTGAAAGGAACAACACTACCAACGTTTATTGTGGTTTCTTTTCTTGAACTCACACTTTACAACTAAAAACAATTTGAGCCACAACTCTTTTGACTTGTTTTAACGAATATGTTAAGGTACTAGTTTACAAAATTATACAGATGATATTTTACATTATTTGTTTTACATTCTTTTGCCGTCTTTGCGACATGATAGAAAACGTCTGCATTCCCGGAACACCTCCCTCTAAAGTTCTTGCTTTATATTACATGTTAAAAAATATTATAAACCATAACTATAGACCATTTCCGCCATTTTTGGAAAAATTCTTGATTTAATTGCGTGCAGAGGTGAGCTTTTAGGTGCAATACACGACACATATTACATGAAACAGATCTGTGTTGATCTCCAGAAATGACAAAAATACAGTTTTCCATGGTGAACACTTGGAACACTGTTAACTTCTTATATTTTTAATTTTAAAACACAGCAATAAAAATAATTTTTAATACAACTATATTAAATCTGAAAGATATCACTTTGTATGACTTAGATGGCCAAATACTGTCGTTAGAATGTTTCAAAATTTTTATGCAGTTATTGACGATTTTATAAGAAAATTATTTTGGTATTCTACAAATTTTTGATTAAATAATATAATTTATAAAAATATACACTATCGAACTGGATATATAGACTATATAATATGGAATGTAGCAGAAAGACTGGCTAGTCATTATGGTGCAAATAAATTCAACTTCTGGTAAAATTGTTTTCAAACATACTGAAATTTTTTTAAAAAATAAATATGCAATTGAAGTAAGCTTAGATAAAATGAATGCAAAAAATAATATTTGCAAGTTAAAACACCTTCATTCCTGTAGTGAACTCTGCTGAATTAGAAAAGTCCAGAGGTGTCACGCTTTAATGATAAGATATACAAGAAGAAAATTAAAAAAAAATAATTAAATAAAAAAAACTGTATTGAAACTCCTCATTACATACGAAGAAAATAGTACTTATTTAAGAGGAATATTATTTTAATAGTTGAAATTCTCGTTTGTCAGAATTCATATAGGCTACCTTTCGCAAAACAAAAAATAAGTCGAAGATTAAACAATAAGAATATTTAAGAAAGTGAATAATTGAAAATAGATGTTAAGATTTCAATGAATTTTTATGCAGAAGATGATTATCCCTGTATTTTTTTTAAATAAAAGGTGAAATAAAAACAAGGTAACAGGAGACCGATTTACTTCGCTTCTGAATCTTAGAGAAGATATTAAATGTGAAATTATTTACAACTCTCAATTTAAGATACGGTTTCTGTCAGGTGAATTTTAAATAACGAAAGAATGAAATCTACAGCATTTATTATTTACGTTACCAAAAAAAAATACAAGTCCCCCAATTTTTTTTTTTCAAATGGATACTATTTAAAAATTTCAAGCCTGTCTATGTCTTACCATCTTCTTTCGAACTTTTATTACAAACTATTCTCATATCAGTAAACATGTATGTGATCTAACCAAAAATAGTGCTGATCAAATTTATAATTAAATGATTTCAATAATTAAAAGAACATTTATCTTAAATCTAACTTTACTTGTATGTAAAAATAATGCTATCAATTATAAATTTATACAGATATCAGATTTCATGTACAAGCTATTTGCAAAAGTAGGTGATGAAATCTACGTTTAATTTAGGAAATGAATAGGAAACATCTGTTAAATAAACACAAAACAGCTATGGATTCAAAATATTAGCAGTAAATGAAATTTTAAGACATTTACTAGGAATCAAATTTAAATTAAATGATTGATTTTTATTAGTGTCACACTTAGAAACGATATAACGGCTATTGGCGACAAATCTTGTAAATTTGAAACAATTTCAAGTGATGCGAACGATACTTAAGTCCCCTCTCTCAAAGTTTCCAAAATAGACATACATAAGAGCTTAGAGCATTAACAGATTTAATAATCTTCAACCAAGCTTTGAATCCAAATGAAAACTTTCAATGAATGTTTCTCGTTAAATGAACAATATTCCATATTCTTTACTATTTTTCTAATAGTTACATAATAACTTTTATTAATGGATGATTATGAAAATTATGGGAATGAATTTAAGGGTATGAAATCAAAATTTAAAGGAATAGAAAAAGAAATTAGTCACAAAATAAAAGCATTGCTTTTGCCATGTGTTATCAAGGAGAAAAAACGTGTAAAATGAATTTCACTCAGGAACAAGGCACACGGATAAAACTAATAAGGAGCCTCATTTGAAAAATGTTAAAATAATGAATTATTGATAAAACGCGGCATTCGCGATCAACTCTCAGGACAATTCCTGATTATAGTGCCCTCAGAGAATCATTTTACAAACAATCTCGAGAAATCTCATATCTTATGGGTTGAAAATACATTTTATTTCCATTTCTGGGGACTCTTCACTACTTCTGGTGAATCATATGAATAAGGCTTCTTTTCTCTCACACTCTCGTCAGTTATCCATTTACGCTAAACTTTAAATCATATGCAAAGTGAAAATCAGAATGCCGTTCCATTCCTTTACACCTTATTCATTCTCCTTCCTCCATGAACATAAATCTTAAGAAAATGATAATGGCTTATATTTTATTCATTAATTTAGTAACCTCATACTTGACCTATAGGTTCATATCACTTATGATTTTGTCAATTAACTCATTTTACTCTTTTTTGAATAGGAATGGCCATCAGTTGTTCGTTACCAGTATTAAAATTACCAGTATTAAAATTCATACCTTAAAAGTAATAATGAATCAGAGAGAGATAGAGAAAACTTTCGCATCATGAGTCCAAAATGGCTTATTTTAAAACGGTGAGAGTGGATAAAATTTAATCGTAAAACATAAAGCAAGAACAATTGTAAAAAATAAATTTGCTTATAACAAAGCATCAAAATTATCTAAGAATATATTTGCAATGAAACAGATATATGCAAAATGTATAGTTTAATTATATCAAAAGGTTTTCGAACAAAAATTAGGAAGCAAGTAATTATTCCCAACTTAATCCGTTAAAAAGGTACATGCTTGATATCTAGAAAATCGAATTTACTAAGCCATTATTCTTGCCAAATAAGAAGTATCAGTATATTTTCTCAGTCCTCGGATGTTTTGTAAAATTTACGAATTCATACCAAGTCAAATATGCAATAACACCAACAGACATACAAAAATTGAAAGTTGGATTAAAAAAACGTTTTGAAATTTGAAAAAAAAATAGTTTCTGGAAACGATATATAGCAGTTCTATACAAAATTAAGATAAATTTTTACTGAGAAGAAACCACAACAAACGTACAAATTATTATTGGAGTTTGAAGAGGAAAGTTCATTGAGAAATATTTATCCAGTCATTTTGAACAGTTAAGTGAATCCTGTTTTAACAAAACTGCTAGCAAATGATTCTACAATTAGAGGAATTTCAAAGATAATTTGCAACGAGACTTCTCCGTGTGATTACTCACAAAATGAAAATGCATTCTGTATCAGAAGGAAATTAAAGGCCTATACATAAAAAATTTATTTATGTATAGAGTTATAGGCATTTTCACAAAAAATGGCATTATTACTCATAAAAAGGCCAAAATTTTTGAATAGAGATGTAAGGATATATCAGAAAAGCCTACAACATTATGCAGAAAAATAAATCAAATATAAAAATATTTAAAATATAATTGTTCTTAAAATAACGCAACTTTGACATGGTATGATACGGTACATAAAACTCAAAAATATAATACCAAATTACAAATAAGACCGATACGATGTCAATAACTTTTTGTCGACCAGATTCATTTGAAAAATCTATAGCAGATGACTGTGTGAAATTCAAGTTCAACAGCCAAAATTAATCTGCATTTTATTTTTATTATATTTATTCTTTTTTTTTTTTCTTTTTTTTTTCAGGTTCTTTCTCTTTTCACTTCACCCAGCTGGAGCATTTGGCACAATTTATGGCCAAGATTGAAGAAAAAGCGAGTATACGAAAGAGTTTACTCTGATTCGAATAGCATCACCATTGTGGCAACCGAGTAGTCATGGTATTTAATTTGTTGTTGGCTGCATCTTAATTATAACGTGTATCGAAATATAGATTTTATTAAAGGTGATCACTTAGCGAGTATGATACATATTAATTTTGACAAAGCTCTAAGCCATCATGTTGACCTAGTTTGGAAGTTAAGATAATGGGATGTCAATTCAGGTATCATCCTGGTCTCTTGATAATGGCTCAAAACTATAAGGATCCCCACTATTAGCCCTTCCACTTAGAATTCTCATTTATCATTAAATGTTAACTTAAATAATATGTGAACGAAACATAAGCTCAATATTGTTATTAAGAGCAGCGTTAAAAAGCAATCAATCAAATGCCATTACCTCTTAAGAGAGCTAAATCTCTGCGAGAGATCGATGCGGCTTCTTCAAGAAGTCAGTTGAAATTGTGCCAAGAGTGAGAGTTTCGTTTTGTTTCAAAGTTATATAGTAAATGACGCGTTTAACGAGATTTGTAGTCTGATTAATTTAGTTTAAGTTACTCAAACCATATAAATTACTTAAACACAAAAAGAGTATTTTAGATATTTTATTTTAGTTATTTAAACTAGACACGAATCCACAAATTTAATATCTAAAATTATTTATATGTATTACTTAAAATTTTTAAATACTTCTACTTTACTGCTTAAAAAATTAAACTAATAATTAGTATAGAATATTTGTAAAAGAAGAAAAAAATAGAGTTTCGGTTCATTTTCCTTACCGTAAAATTTACGTTGGAAGTTTTTGGCGATTGTAAAATGTGATAATTTCAAGTAAATGAATACTCAAAGCAATTAAATTATCCAATTCACACACACACACACGAAACTAACTACAATTAAAAAAATTATAAGTAATCACTGCACTCAAAATTCGGAGTTAACTCAGAACAAATATTTTTAACAAATATATATTTAAATAAAAAAATAAAGTTATAAAATTATAATAATTAATTTCAAATGTTTGACCCAAAAATTTGGGGGAATATAAATTAACAAATATTACTATTTTGATAGTAATTTAGTATAGATAAAAAATCCCCATTTCAATTTATTCCAAATGGAAATGCAATTGACTTTAAAGTTGTTTTTGGTGCTTTTTACTTTTGTTTCTAATCAAATTAAAACCATATCAGAGGATTCAATAAATGAAATCTAAAAATGATGATTATATTTCTTCCAAAACATATGCTTTCAAATTACAAAGTTGATGAAATTAAAAATTAGTTTGAGCGGTAAATGTTACATTTAATCTAAGTGTTACCTCAACTTTTTTCTTAAACAATGATTGTAGTAACACTATTTTCTGTTTATTCAATGTTATAAATAAAATAATTAATTTTAAGTACTCTTAAGAAAATATTTTTAATTAAAAATGTTTCGTGAATTAATTCATTTCCGTTGTAATAATTACTTGTCCAAATCTTCCAGTTTTGAAGGCTTTATCTCATTAGATTAATTTAATTATTACACAACTGATAAAGGTATGAGGTATGATTAAAAATTAAAAATGTAAAATAAATCTAAATTTTTGTGTTTGTGTTTATGAAAAAATAACTAAATGAAACCCAAACATGGATATAAATGATTCCAGAATTTGTTACTTCCAAATCATATAAATCGTAACAATGAAATAGAAATAAGTTTCCATTTTTTATCTTTGTGTTTGTACTAAAAATGCTTGGAATAATAGTCTAGTGTGTTAGGACTTGACTGCTTTGTTTATTATATAAATCCTTGGGAAATGTTTAAATTATGTATTAAGCTTTGTTTATTGAAATTACTTGCTCTTTTTAGCATACATAGAAAATAATATTAAAACAGCTTAGAAACAAGAAAATAGGAAAAACATCGGATGGAATCCTAAAGACAGTGAAGACAAGTATACAGGAATAGTGAAAAAAATTCAGTATAAAACAATGGGGAATAATTTTTGAAGAAATGGAGAAATCTGTTTCTCTATGTCTGTGATGAGTGTTTTTGAAGAGTTTGATAAGGATGGAAGACAATGTTACCATAACCTTCATATTATACCTTCATGTTACCCAAATTCTTATGGATAATATTATACTGAATTCAGGTGAGTGTCACAATACTAGTGTGTGGCTATATGTGAGTGCATTTGTTTCTGCTTATGTAAGATTGTCTCTCTTGGTAAAAAACCTTATCTTGTATGAATCACTAAGAATGGTGAAATGTTCCACAAAATCAGATAAAGTTTTCTTTCTACACGAGTGAACTGATTGCTTATCCAAAGATGTATAAAATGTAAATTGACTTTATGCGGGTCTTTCATTACAGAATTCATTGAAGATAGCAGGGACCATCCGATATTTACAAACACTGTTCGATGATTGTGGGTAACCATATATCAGAAATAAGTAATGACTTTATTTAATTAAAATAAGATACAAAACAGAAAAACTTTGCTTCTAAGAATGCCTTTGATCTTTTCCTTACAAATGTTTCCATCCTTAACTAACAAATAATAAAATTATGCTAAGGAATTCAAACTCTTGATCGAATTATTGTACGGTATATGAAGAAATATATTCAATAAAAATGTTACAAGTGTAAATAAACTATTCCAGTCCATTCTTAAGTAACTTTGAATTGATGCTCACTTTGATATAAATGTCCATTTTCAAGCATTCCATGAGTATGCCAACTAAATGAATTTATAATTATGTATATGATTTTCTTCTGGAAGTATACACCATTTCCTTTTCAAGATGCCAATAACCGTTTCATTTTTTTCATTAAATTACATTTGGGCTTAAAATTGAGTAAAATTCGAATTATTATTGATGATTTAATTTAATAGTAATATAAACTTTCAAGCATATTATGGCCACTGCTTTTGATTAATCTTTCTAACCTGTTTTCATATATACCAGGGATCTACCAATTTTAAAAA
>BMAW01054245.1:0-20601 GCA_019974015.1 Nephila pilipes
CCAAGCTTTGTTGTTTATTATAAATTATAATAATAAATGTTACATTTATAAAATTAAATTGTTTGAAATATTTAAATCATTTGAAATTGCTTAATGTAATTCAGGCGTCTTAGACAAGAAAAAGGAGCTTATAGCCATTTAAATAATAATTACTTTAAAATTAAAAGAAATAGAAAGCATATTTTAACATTCAAATATTTGTGTTTATGTAGTAGCTCTATTTATGTTTCAAGGCAAAGTAATTATAAATGAATTACTTGTTTATAAATAAAGAGACGGAGGCAGAGTCATAACTAATAGTATTTATATTTGTAAGTAGAGTATACTTAACTATAAGCAAAACATAGAAACACACACTTTGCTTAAACCCCTTGCAGTTGTATTTTTACACCAGGTTTATACCAAACACGTCACATAATTATAGTTCTAAATTTTTAATTTAATAAATTAAGCTTTTTAAAAGGCTTCCAGTGGTTTAAATACACCATTTATACATTATTTATTGTGCATTAATTAAAATGTGTTGATTGTCTAGTTTCCAGAAATTTTTCCTCATTCTGAAAGAACTAATCTCATTTAATAGGCAAAATATCAGTAGAGTCTTATAGTAGAGCTAATTTTGGGGAGTATACTGTAACCCCAAAATAAAATACATTTCGTGAGAAATTAGCAAATGGGTAGATATTTTTCTATATTGGCACGTGTATTTGTAATTTTACAATTAAGATTGAATATTCTGTTCATCAAACCCCTTTCAAATACATCTACTAAATCAAGTCGTCTAGTTTATAACAGTAAAGTTAAAGAATTCAAAAGTATTTGATATTTCAGTTATCTTAAGTGACTCTGGTACATTTTCCTTCCAGGAAGCATTTTATTTTAAAGCAGAACTGTCGAAGTGAACTTATTATAGCACATTATTAAATATTCCTTTTAATTTGTTTAAATCAATATATTTAGTTTAATGAAATATTAAACAAGGAAATAGTTGTGAAAATAAATTCAGCTGTTACTTTATCATAATCGTAGTGATATTATTTAATACACAAGATAGAAAACATTATCAGCATATAATAGTTCGCTCATGACGGAAGAAAATAACTAATAGTATGACGTCAACAATGAGTTCACATGTTTTTAGGAGAATTTTCAATGATTCGAAAACCCTAAGCATTTCTTCTACTGAAATTTATCTTGCTATATTAACCATTCTGATAGTAGAATTAAATTTTGCTGTTTCGGGAGAAATTAAAGGTTAGTTTATTAGTCAATTCACAAATATGAATAAATTATGTCAAGGCTGAATAATTTGTCTGCTATCAATACATGGTTCTGATTGCATGCGAATTGCTTTTATATGGTTCTAATCCAAAATTATAGACATATACATATATATGTACGAACTGTAAAGGAATTTACTCCAAGCTTCAAATAAACGTTTCATAAGGAAACAGAGATTTTTATATATGAACACAGACAATTTTCTAGTCAAGAGTGTTTTTCACTTGAATCACATCTTGTGTTAAACATAAGAAATTCATTTTAAAATCATAAATATGCTTAGAAAACATAGTAAAGATGGTTGATTAAAGAAAGTCTTTCTCTGTGGTACAATCTAGATCAAAGCATTAAAAGAGAAAATTAAACAAATTTCAGAGAACTATTCTTAAAATTTCCAAGCATAAAGTATCTCAGCTGTGTCCAAAGCAGGATGTTTCGAAGTCCCTGGCAAAATTTAGCAGACAAAGAAAAAGCCAGCTTCATTTTCATCATTCAAATGCAGCTAGGCGGTGAGCAAGCGGCGAACCCCAGGGATGGTGTTGAAACCAGAGAACAGAGTGCTTCGCGCCACAGCTGTAAGAGAGGCCCCATAAGGCCAGATTTGTAACTGTTTCCCTCGAGTAGTGACCGAGGTATATGTTTGAAAACCTAGTGAATCTTATTCTGCTCAAATGTGTTGAATATCTTAGTAATAAATTAATTTATCGATGTCAAGAATTTGTTTTATTTTCAACCGAGATTTGAAAGCCCGACAGGGGAGCAAAATTCCATTATTATAAATTGCGACCTATAGCATTATTTACAGATTATTATTGATTGCGCTGTAATGGTAAATTATAGTAAAGTTTATTGCAACATCGTCATTTCTGCCATGGATTTCACGGTAGAATGACGATGTAAGAAAACTCATGTCCATGCCATCCATTACAGCTGTCCAAGGTTTCCACCGCTGTTTTCCACTTATACATTGTTTGTGCAAAATTGTTTGTTTAGATAGTTTTTATCGACCTTGAATTTTGCACATGAGTTTCTGAAACATCCCATTTAAAGGAATAAATTATATTTGAAATAAGCACACAAGAAAAGATTTTTAGAATTTCAAGGACTTGTAAAATAAATAATAGTAATAAAAGCAAGTTAATATAAAACTGATCATCAACTATTAATCTTAGTTTCAGTGAAGAAGAGACGTTACAGTCGAAACTATATTAATGTTGTATATCGCTATTACCAACTGGCTCAGCACTGATCTGTCCCATGTTGCAGTTGGCGTCCTCTAGGCGACCAGGCGAAACAAGGAGTTGTAACATTCAGTTCTTTACTTTATTCCTTGTTTGAAGATAGTGCAATTCTGTCGTAATGTAACAGATCTATGATAAAATATTACCGAAGCAGATACTTTTATTAAACCCAAAACATCCTTACATGTTATAACTGCATTAAACTGAAGTCCAACTGTCTCCAATGTTTTAAACTAATCTATCTGAGACTTGAATAAAAATTCCTCTTTTCCAAATTTTGTTTAAGTATGTATCCTATGAACAAAGCGCAATTAATTTACGAATTTCGTTATATTTACTCATTGGTTCATTATATTTAATTTCCATTTTGTTTGTTCACTTTGGTTTCACAGACAAAGCCAAATTAGCATTCAATCTCTACTACCTAAGTCAGAAAATACTCAGCACAGCCATAAAACAGAAATGTCAGATTCCTTTTCCTAAGCCGTTTGCAGAAGTCATTTAATTTGAAATATCCCCTATTCCTTAAAACCCAAACACTGAAGGTAATAATTCAACACCACGTGTCTTGCCTAATTAAATTCACCCAGCAAATGCATAATGATACAAACTCTTCAACCCAATTACAACAAACATGGAAACTTCCAAGTGCAAATCATTTTTCCAGAATGCGAGATCACCCGCCAATTATCTCATGTTGTTCTTTGGCATCTCATTTGCAGGCCGCCACTCTCACTTCAGACAGACGTTGAAAATTAATTCCACCTTCAGCTTTTCAGGCCCTCCCTTACCATTCTGGAGAACAAAGCAGACACAATCTAACGAAAGACTTGCTTTAATCGTGCCACGCGAGAAGACCACGAGATCTAATAGCTGTGTAGTCCATATATTCCGGACTAATGAAGGCTATTCACGTATATTTGGTGCCCGAGAATTAATTAGCTTGGCCCTGTAGGTGTGGGACAGAACGAAGAGTTTTGTACAAAATATTGCGGAGCATTCGCCTAAGGGCTCGGTTTTCGTAATCGAATCATCGCGCCCACTTCCGTTTTGTGGTTTTGTCGTTCGAAGAAGAAAATGGCTTTGCCGCCATACTAGCTTTTGTCTGTTCATCGAATTGTTTTGGCTTTACACCCGTGCAGGCTACAAAGATGAAAAAGGTACAATAACTAGTTTGGATAGCTAGATGCTTTCTGTCGAAACTCGTCGTATTCTTAGAGTTTTAAAATTATTAGGGGGAGGGATCGATGAATTTTGTGTAGCGCAGTTTTCGGGAAATGTAAGTCACAATAAGAATGAGAATATATGATTGGGTGGATAAATACGTCAATAGTTTCCACAACACTAGAAAATGAAAGCAGCTCCCTCGGAAGATGAACTGCTGGGGTCAACAAGCTCATGCTATAATTAAAGTTTAGATGAAATAAAAGCACACAATATCATTCTGTTTTAAATTATTTAATTTCTTTTAGTGTTTTACAATTTGTTGAATCTGTTTTCACTGCTTATAATGTATACTATTTATAACTGCAACTTTATTGGTTCACCAACATTGTTCTTCATATTGATGCAGACTCAATATCCCCACAAAACATATATTTTTAAGCATACTGTTCATAACGAAACGCCAATACACCATTATTACTTTTTAAAGTAATTGAAATTTCAATTAGTGTACATATGATTTTTCATTCTGTTATTCCCATAGTTATAAGACTATTCGTAACGAATAACATAATCTCGAATCACAGTCATGTGAGAGGACAATTTAATAGTATTTTCAGTAAACTGTACCAATATTCAAATTTTTAAATTTTATAGGGAAAAGCGATTGAACATTTTATCGCATTGAAATTAAAAGAATCTCAGCTCTTAAATATAAATAAGTAATTTAGATCTTAAGATTTCTAAGTAGTAAATATAAATGCCATTTAATATTTTTAACAATGCGTTATTTTTAAGAAAATGCGATTAAATCCTGCCAATTTAAAAGATTACTACAAATGAGTTTAGAACAACGTCTAGTTTTTAGCCTCTTTCATAAAAACTTAGAAGAATTTCAAAAATAGAAAGAAAAACCTTCAGAATTGCTATAATAATTTCCTTATCTCTGGGAGGTGTTAACTTGACTGTCTAACTGTGCCTAGTATATTTGGAGGTCTGGAGCAAAATACTATGTATTCAGAACTAAATAAATTTGAACAATTAATTTTCCATTGCATAAAATATATCCATCCATCTGTTTCTAAAGCAAGAAAATGCTATAAAACATTCGTTTAGTAAAATTATGCTCAGTAACGAATGAAAGAAAATCTATCTCGTGGACTTTAAAAATGTAAATTGGCATCAAAGAGAAAAGCAAAGAACCCCATTCTGCAGGCAAACAAGTCTTGATAAATTTAAAAGAGACAGAGTCTTTAAAAATAAATTGTTTGTGTTCTTATAATAGAAAATTGAAACTGAAAAATTTAATTAAAAGCTCTAGATTTGATCTGCACAAGTTTCCTCGAAAAGTTTATTTTCGATTCTATACCCTTATCGAAAATTATTTTGTTTTACACTTAATTGCATTTGTATACCCATAAATTATAATTCTAAGAAATTTCAAAATATAGGTGATGCTACTTATTTATTGACAGTGTAAAAATGAATATTTATAAGAATTTAGCTAGTAAAGTAACCAAAAATAACTATTATAAGGAATACTTACAAAAATTATTTCAGTTTGATTTGTAGTATATTCAATCCATAGAAATTTCACCGTTTAGCACACCGCAAGTCTGCTTTTTAGTGTTACATTACTAAAAATTATTTTAACATAGCTATCATGATTCGTGAAATTACTAAAGAACATTAAAGAGACAGCAATTATGCAACAAATGGAATTTCCGAGAAATAAAATCTATTTTCAACATTCCAATTAGAAGTGCAATGAGAAATACACACATTAAATTTTCCTAAATTTGAGATTGTCGCATCTGTTTCATAAGACATCATAAAAATATACCATTTAGTTATAATTGCACATTTATCGAGCTTTATTACCAATATAGGAAAATTTCAAACAAAAGCAATATATTGTTAGTCTCCAAACTACTGATAAGGCCAGGTAGGTTATTGAATATGAAATGAGAATTCATTATCATAAGAATAATTATTAACCAAAAGGATTATTTGTTTGTATGTTGAATGATAAAGGCAAAATAAAGCTGAATTACAAAAATATAAATAATCCAGCCATTATTTTATAATATAAGTAATTCTATACATGAAATGAGTCGAAAATACTATAAAATTTATCTGATGTGAGTTTTGTGATATAATTAAATTAAGCAAAAAGCCACCACTTTTTAAAATAATTATTAAATTAGCCATATTAGATATAAGCAAGCGATGTATCATTGAAGTTGTTGACATCAAATTCTTTTGAATATTCTTTCCATATTTTAATAATCTGTCAGGATCCTGGCACTTTTTCAAAAAGGAGGAGATGTAACTACTAAACCTTCACCAGTCTCAGGCCTTGCATTCAAATAGATAAGAACTCACATAAATGAGGTCTGTAGTATAAATCTAAAGAACTAACATTACTTTCAAAACCTAATGGGAGGTAGAATTATATTTTAAATTAGCTTGATCTAATTGTTTAATGGATTTTTCAAAATGCACAAAAGCAAATGCCTGTACTTAAGTCTATAGAATCAATGACTTTGTAAAATAATATTGCCACTGAAAAGGTGTGACACTCCTTTCTGAAAAGAATTAGTTTATATTATAAAATCAGATATTATTTGAAGCTTTTCATATTTACCCTCTTTATTTTCTCCCAGATTCAAAGAACTCTGATTGCTCAACACAGACTTCAAATCAGCAAGCTGAATTTTGAAACTTCCATATTCTATTCATGTCGCTTAACTTGGCCTCAACAAAGTAGTATGTGGTATTGTTTGTTCGAAATTACTCAAGTCATTTCTACGATTTCCTAGTTTTTGATCGCACCCTTTGTTTGTTTTATTACAAATATTCCATAATGCTCATCTTCACACGTGCATTTAGAATATGCCATTGAAAAGATGAAGTAAAATAATTGAATAAACAGTTCTTCTCTGTATACATCAAACCTTCCGTCAGTCTCTCAGAATAAGGTCACAAATAGTGTTATAGTTACAGACAACATTTAATGAACCACCGATAAGATCAATGCAGAACTTACCATTTGCTAAATATTGAAATTTGATTTTACAGAAAACAGCAATTAAGTTTAAACTTATTTCAGTAATTAAGGGACACGGTATTTGAAAATGGAAATATATTAATGAAAAACTGTTTGAAAAGACATTAATTCAAACTGTTTGATACTGAGAATATAAAATAAAAAGGAGTTTAAATGAAAATATTGAAAATAATTTGTAAGAAGACTATACATACATTATAAGTTTCCAATATTGGTTTGAACTGATCTTTAGATTTAGAGAAATTGAAAGTTAAAAAGTGTCCACTTTTCTGACGACTTTAGTTTTGGTTGCTATACCTAATCTGCTGTTATCAGATCAATAAAATAAGTTACAGCCGAAAACTCTCAAATTCAATCATAAAAGCCAAATTAGATTAGTTTGTTTTCTTGCAGGCTTAATTAGATCTTCTTCAACTACATGTAGAACACTTCAATCTCAATAGTGTCAATTTAGATCTTTATAATATTTCCTTCAGTATATTTACATTAATCAAGATGTTTGGTATAAACATTGAAATATTCGAAACTTTATCATTTAGAAACATACTTTCAATGCATCTGTATTTTAAGAATATCGAAATACACCATGTTAAAAACTGTCTTTTATCTATAATTTAAAAGCACCTAAATAACATTTTACGAAGAAAACGTAGCAAAGAAGTAAATGAAATTTAGCATAAATTTCTAACGACTCTAATCTGAATGATGCGAACCAGCGCACAACTTTATGAATAAATATAACGCTTCAGTAATTATCGTAATTGTCGTTAGAGTTGACTCTAATATTCCAATTTCTGAAAACTGCGATAAATGGCAAACCTCGACATGCGCAGTGGGTTCAGTTTCCGAGGATAGCAGTGCTGATTTCATTAATAATTGTATATTAGTGTGAGTTTCCAAGAGAGGAGAGTGATCGCGAATATTGCTTTTTCCCAACGTTAATCACCAAATAAATGTCTTTGAAATGACGCCTGTTAGACGCGTTATTACTTTGGGAGTTCGAATATCTATTCACCTGAAAAATATCCGTAAATAAAACACATGATGATACGATTTAGAATTTAGAAGCTAAGCTGTTACTTTTGCTTCGAAGCAGCTATTTACTTTAAGAACGTTTTGAATGGCTTGAATATTCAAATTGTTTTATTAATTTTTATACCAAAGAGTTTCGTTAATGTTGATACGCGAAATAATTTAAGGTTTGGTGTGAAAACAGTAATTAAGTACCGCTTAAGAAAGAGTAGCAAAATAATTTCAGTGTTAAATTGTTATACATTTAAAAGTTTGAAATATATTTTATAAAAACTTCAAAATGTAAATTGCGATACGTTTACTATAAACTCCTGTTAACTAATACTTTTAGGTATTTTGAAATATTTCAACTTAGCAAGTTTTAGGTAATTTGTAGGTTGTAAAGTTTTGAGAAAAATATTTTTGTAGGATTTCTATACATTACTTAATAACATACTTTATACATGTCGTATTACTTTTATTTAAACTATCATATTATTCTATTCATTACTGTTAATTTAATTTAATATTTTAAAGTAATAAATAGAGTAATTCCCTCTCACATTCCATAAAATATCAATTTTCTCCCAAGCTCTGAATTTAAAGTAAGACTCGTTAATTTAGTCAACAATTAATTTTTGTGAATTAATGAATATGTCGAAACATAAATTATATAATTAATAAAGAAAAGATGCATTTATACGAAATTTTATATTCCATTGTAATGCATCGGTCGAATTTCCTTTATTTTATTACTGATTCTAGTGAATAATTAATGTACACAGTCTTTAATACCGATTTCAAACAAGGAAGTTCACTCTACTTTATTAAGCATTAACAGTAATCAACGCACAAATATAACGAAAGCCTGTAGATTTACTACGTCTGATTCAAATATTCTGTATTATTAGAACTCCATTTCTATGTGAAAATAAATTATTCAGGTTTGATCTCGTAGCTTGACAGATGGTGGAGATCGTTGACCGTTTGTAGATCAGCCTATGTTTTCCAGTATAGCCCTTCTTATTCTGTGTGAATGATATCGAAGACTACCTGATTTCAACCCACCTATTCTTTCTTCCAACCAAAGTAGTTAGATTCTTCGACGTTTATAAATGCATCTCCTCATTTTGATTCCTCTACAAAGTCAAGTTTCCACCATTGGGAGAGATTTTAGTTCAGATCAACATCACATAACACTTTTAAGGTAACAAATTGAGAGTAACAAATCCTCGTACATCAAAACCTGTTTCTGAATATTGTGACATTGAGAGAAAAGTTCTGTATAAGGATAATTCAAAATAATTGCATCTTGTAATGTTATTTTTCAAATTTGTTTTAGTTTTAAAATCTACTGAATTCAAACATTTTATTAAATAAATAATGAAAGAAATAAAGAAAATTTTATAAACCGATAATCGTACAATAAATTTTATAAAACTCACGATTTTTCAAGTAATATATTTTATTTAAATTTTACAAATCAACGCTTTTTCTTTAAAATTTCATTGTATCGTTGTAGATCTGAACACTTAAATATTGGGACAATTAGATTAAAATTACTTTAACAAAGAATATATCCTAAACTCTTATTTTTCAAAGCTTCTACTTAATTAAAAATATTCATATTTTCATACTTAAATTTTATAATTATCATGATCTAACATTTTTCACTTTATCCGAATTTTTGAAGATGTTCATTCTTAAATACCTTCTACTTTTAAATCCTTCATTCTATGTATTACAGTTTCAATTTCGCAAATAAAATTACAACTATTAAATATTTAAAGAAGTTTTAGCATTCTTCCACTTAATGCATGCTGTAAATGTTTCTATTCAATTTTAAGATATGGATCTGTCTTATTAATATTAAAAGTACATGTATTAGTAAAGTTTGTTAAAATATAAAATATTTGACTTTTTATTTATTGAATTGCAATTGTTACATGATAAAATGAGAAAATAACAAATATACAAATTTTTGGCAACCATTGAAAATTTATGGTATTAAATTTTTAATAACTTAAAATGTTTTTAAAAATTAAACAGAATTAAAAACAATAGCAGGAAAACTGTAACCCAATTAATCTGAGAATCTTATCATCAGGTTTTTGGTAGAAGGATAAAATTGAAATTAGAAATATTTAAAAATATAAAGTTTGAAAGATTTTATATAACACCATGAAAGATTGTTCCATTTTATTTTAAAGTCTTATTATTTTTATGTTCCCATAACATTGAGCCAAATGTTAAGAAAATCTGTATAGTGTTTGAGTTTTATGAGAGTTCCAACACTCATAAAATGATTCTCTTCTTGTTGTACCCAAACGATTTTGTCATTCAAATGTCATACATTTGATTGTCAACTAAAATTTTCCCTTTCTTCTTGTGTTCAAAACGATTTTGTAGCTCTTTACATGAAACGTTGTTGATTTTATGTGAAGAACATTAAACAAGATAATTGTGAATTTCTTTGAATATTTTAAATAAGTAGTATTAGTTTCTTAACGACTCTCTTACAAATAGAATCAACTTAATCAATTTTTGTCTATAAAAGCCATCGGAACAATGAGAAAACTATGAAAGTTCATACATGAATATTGGCATCACTGTAAATTATTCTTTGAAAGTTAAAACAAAAATGCCAAATAATAAATCTTTATTCATTTTAGGTAGAACTGAAAGTAATTTTAGTCGAAACTCTTTTATTTTGCCTGAATAGCATGGAATTTTAGACATATTTGTATATAGGTACCATTAAAAATTATTGTACTTATACAGTTCTAAATTTTATGCCTGCTAAATTAAAGGATATCTATTATGTCGAACTAAAAATATTTTTCGATAAGTATTACCAAATTTTAAGAAAGTTAAGTAAAAGGAATTGTGTTAATAAAATCAAGATTTACAAAGTTCTGAGCAATTTTAAAATATGTATTGATATCATTCATCAAATTGATTCAAGAATTTTTGTGCAATAAAAAGTAAATAAAATAATTTATTTATAGAACATTCATTTCACATTTTGTATTTGTTGTTAATATGTCTAAGAAATTATCAAATTATTTGTGGAGAAAGGCCTTTGACTAAAAATTACTTTGTTCTATAAAATGACGGAAATATAATTATTAGGCATACACACACATACACATAATCTGGATCAGATAATTATTTGAAACGTACATATGACAAAAATAGTCTTAAATTCGGTATTTAATATGTCCTTATACCCCTAAAAATATCTTCACTAGCATATCCAAAAGTCAATAAATTTTCGCATGAGAAACGAAACTCTAATACCAACAACAGGAGCAAATTCATTGCCTTATAGATTATAAAGCTCTGACATTTACTGCAAGATAAATTGAAGTCATCAATGATCAAAGTGTTCTCCATAAATTTGTCCTAAGGAGATCACAATTCCCTACATCCCTACTACAAACTCCAGTTTGGTACAAGTGCCCCAACACAAAAGTTTCATTCAATTGAAAACACCGGATACCCTGATTGTATCTCGAGTAGGTAATATAAAAGATATCCTCGCACATTGTTCTGATGCGTCCTGGGCACAGAAATGTCAATTTATTAGACGCAGGTGGATTATATTACCACAACGCACACCCCAGGTACAAATAAATGTGTTTGTGGCCAACCCCTAAGAAAACCAGACAATCTCAACCCCTATTCCGCTATACAGCCTTCGTCCTGTCTTGAAAGGTCAAATATCCATTCATTTATCTTTGTCGGTCCGTGACGCTGAGTCATTGTACAGCCGGTTAGGCTGTTGGTCAGAATAGTGCCCCAGCCCAGTGCAGCGTTGTGATTGTATGCCCTGTCATGTCGTGACACAATGTGAAAGATGAAACATTGTTTGTCAGCGAGCATAAAGTTGACAGTGGTGAGAAATGGACAAAGTGCATTTGTTAGAAAGGACTTTCATCCATATTAAAGTTCAATTCAATTGCAGCTGAGGGAGAAAAAGAACATTTGTCTGATGGATGCTTTTTAGAATCAATCAATCTTTTCCTTTCTGAAAATTCATCTTACCTTTTTATCTCGAAGCAGACAAGGTTTGTTAAATTCTTTGAAAAGGATTTTAATTATAAGCTATAAGTTAATTATTATAAAAATTCTTAGAACATTTCTGATAGTAGACTTTACGATAAGGTGAGCTATTTGTAAACCTTTGAATCATCTTATGAATCTGTTCAAATTATATATTATTGGTCATTGATATTAAAATATGTAGTAGATCTAGTTTTTGAGATTTCACTCTTAGATTTAGATTTAATCCATCAGTGTCTGGACTCAAATATTAAGAAATAAATTCTAGGTCAAACCTCATGTTTGTTAACAGTATTAAACACGCCTCATTTACAACAATTTCTTTGACGTCTACCACTACTGATTTTCTCTTGTTAAATATCCTAGAAATAGTTTCAAAACTTCCAGGAGGTCACAACTCTTTTCCACACATGAGCCAAACGCGCAGTTTGTAAATGTTCAATTTTGAATATTATGAAAGGACTAAAGGCAACCGATTCAGCATCGTTGAATGTTAAGATTTGAGCAAGATACAGATGCTGTTTAGCTCATTAGTTTGTTTATTTCGTAACGCAAATAGAAAATGTCACAGCGTTAGACGTTTTCTTCATAAAACTTAAAATCAATATAATCGTACAAGTATTTCTAATGAAATGAACACAATCAAATCAGATTATGGATATTACAAGTCTGACACATAGGTGATTGGAAATTTATAATTCTGAACGACTAAATAAATACCATTAAGAAATGATCCAAGCTATAATTTGTACATTATTTGAACAACAAATATAAATTTAAACACCTACATCATTGAATGACTACATAATCCAAATCATGCGTTTTGTAACAATGTGGTTCAGTATTAATTCTAAAAAATATCCATTTAACAAAATAATTACTGAAAATAAAAATCATTTCCAAAAGGAAAATCGATCCGATTATTATTAGAAAGGGAAATAATGAATAACCACTAATCTAATATAAAAATCACCAAGCACAATTGATGGATTTTCAAAAAATACATCCCCATGTGCTTAATAATTTCTTCGTAGAATATTATCCTTGATAACGTGGACTCTCTATATATCTCTGGTTACCTTAAATCTATGTGGGAATGTAACAAGATGATGGCAAAGATTCATGTCAAATTTGACTTTTGACATCGCATATAACTAATTTAAATAGAATTCCAAATTCTTAGTATCTTAAAATATTTAACAGTTTAAATCACGTAAATATAAAATGCCAATAATTTATGATTGAATTTGATTATTATGATAGGTAGAATGCGATTTTTTTGAATGGCGTACCAAATTTTGATAACGTTAAGAAATAAAAATCTTATTTGATAATGTGATGAACAGTGTTTAGCTTATAATATTTCAAGTTACTTTGAATATAAAGATCTGGAACAGATTTCTATTTAAATTAGGTTTGCATCGCATCAACTTTAATGCACATTTCAACTTTAATTTTATTTTCATGTACAAATCACTAAGATATCAACCGGGGTTATTGGAGGTTCAAGCGTTGAAAAGGCTACAGTTGATTTGCACATTAATATATTATCTTCAAAATGCTTATCATTGCCGAGGATTATTTTTCAAGTATCTTACTTAGATTTGATCATAACCAATATAGTAGACCTAATATAGATACTAAACCCCATGTTTTGCCACTTATGTTATAAAAAATTAAAGGTCATGCCAATCTTAAGTAATAGCAACAACAATACATCATGATACAGTGCATCTCAAAATTTGAATATACTCAACTTCAAGCAATTCGCAGTGGCAGCATGATACTAAAGCAAACCATTTTGAAACGATTATCAATAAATTGAAACTATTAGCAATTACTATTTTGAATAAATCAGTATATATGAGATAAGTGTTATTACATATACATACATACATACATACAAGAATACGTATTAATATATTATATAGAGTATATTACACATACATACATGAACATGTATGGGTTATTACATATGCTACGAACATGTATATACATGAATATGCATACATACGTATGAACATGTATATACATATATACATACGAATATTATACATGAATACGTATTAGTTATTACATATTATTATTATGAATGCTCATGCATACATATGTACGAATTACGTATATACATATACGCGAACATGTGTTATTAGTATATATGAACATGTGCCATATATGAATATATTGATAGTATTATATGCTATTATGTTATGGCTATTACATACGAACTTGCATATTGTTACGAATATGTATATTATATTTGTTCTATATATATTATATGCTTATTGTATAGCATATTATTATTACGTTTAATGCATATTATTATTATTATTAGCATGATGAATTACAAAAAGAAGAGTTATTACGTATACAGTTATTAGTAAAGAGAAGAGCATATGAATTGCTGATACATATTATACGAACGCACACCATATTACAGCACAAGGAAAATATTACGATATTATTGTATTGTATATTATTTAATCCAGCATATACACAATATTAATATTTAATCACGTACATATTACTGCATGAATTAGCTGCATATTAATAATATTAATATTGGGATGAGGCCACACATATTACGCTATGATGCATATTATGGTTGTTATTATTGGCTATTATTACTATTGAGTTACGATCACGCATTAGCATATGTATACCATGATGTTATTATTAAGTTGCTAATATTGGCTATTGTGCGTGCCATTATTAATATTATTGGCTACGGTATATTATTGGCCATTTGTTATTAGATAATACGCTTAGAACATGCACAATATTACGTTGAAGCGTGTTTAAATTACGCAGATATGTTATTATTATTATTGTTTATTATTATTATTATTACATACGAACTACGCATACATACGCAATGAATTCAATAGCTTATTATTATATAGTACATGGTGGTCATTATTACTACGCGCAATACCATTATTACATGAACAGCAAAAGAAATATTATTATTGGCTGGCTGGCCAGGGTCATTACAGTATAAAGAGCTGAATTACGCATAGTATTTGCTGCTACATACGAACATGCCATAATAATAGCTATTGTTGGCTTATTGGTTATTATATTATGTTGTTGGCCATGTGCCACATACGCATATTGAATTGGCCGCAATATTATTATTGGCGAAATTCCGCGCGATATTATTGTTATGCCATTATTATACAGTGTTTAACGATGCTAATAATATTATTGCCGCATGAATTATGTTAATATTATACAGTTATTACACATTATTATTATTGTTATTAAATTACGCATTAGAAGCAGCCATACGTACGAATTACGCGCTTAGAGTTATTATTATTATTATTATTATTGGTCATTGGCGATGAATCTGATGCAGATACAGCCGCCAGTTAAATATTATTGAAGAGCCGCCATTGAAGTTGGCTACGAATTACGCATAAAGATGCTATTATTACATATTGTTATTGTTATTAATGAATATGTATTGGTTATTGGTACATTATTATTATTGTTATTACGGCTATTATGATATCCAGACACATACACATTATTATTATTGTAGCCATTATTGGCCATGTTTGAATCACGCATGAGCGAGTTATTATTGAGCATGAATTATTATTATGCTATTATTATTATGTTATTGGTTATTATTAATATTAATGTCATATCCATTATTGGCTTTTTAGCATACGGCTTTATGTTTATTACAGTCGACACTATTATGCATATTGTTATTATTATTATTAACATTATCCACATATTAATAAATATCCTCATTATTAGCTGACAATATTAAAGAGAAGGGTTATTATTACATTAATATTGCTGGCTTTATTAACATCCACACATATTATTATTATATTATTGTCATTATTATTAACATTATTATTGGCTAATATTGGTTGTATCATCCCATTGAAATATATTACAGAAGTTAGCATAGCTGGTTATTATCCTGGTTAGTATGAGTTATTACAGCTATTAATTATCCTACATACAACCAAAGCAAAACGAAGAAGATCATACAAAACAGAACGACACCATACAACAAAACATACAAAAACAGTCGAAAACCAAAGACGTTCATAACAAAACCCAAATAAAAATACTACGAAATGAACCAAAAATTAACTTAAATATAAACAAACGATCTAAAAACCCCTAACCCTAAATAACATTTACATACTATTTAAAAATAAAATCAATTTAAAACTAAGTAATATTATAATAAATTAGATGTAATTGAATATTTAAATTTAAATTACAGATAAATTTGGAAATTATTCTGCACTATATTAAACAATATTAAAATCGATATAATAAAAATGAGTTAAAATAAAGAAAATATACCAAACAAACAAAATTGTAAACAGAAAAGTAGTAGCAAATACATTAGCTTGACAAAAACATTTAATAATTAAAGAAAATTACCAAAGAAAGTAAGTTAAATGAAAAATAAATAGAGACAAATACCAGAAATATCAAAAAAGATATAGTTATATTATAACGAATGCCCTTCATTTCTTTGTTCTAGTGCTATACATCTTAATAATATATATTAAGCAATAATAACTAAACTCTAATTGAAGATATGTAAGCACAAACCAAAATGCTTTATTAATATATTAGTCAATGATGAATAGTTTTCCCCCCTTTCTCTCGAATACCCAGATAACTTATCACAATTCTAACTTAAGATCAACTAATAAACTCGTAGTTTAATAATTCACATGTATGATTCAAACACTTCACAAACAAATGATTCTTCTTCTAACACTTCTACCGCATAATCCGTTTCAATCCACAAAACTAACAGATAAATTTCAATCCAAATTATAATTCACTGTCAGCAATTCGTTATCCTCTATCACTCTTCTCTTTCCTTTTAATCTATTTCATTTATATATTACCTCTAAATTATTTCCCTGCACTTTTATTCTTATCTAACTTACCTAATTGAGTTTCATTTTTGTTTGAAAAAATTGTAATTTTATGTAATTCAAATTGATAAACAGTCCCTGAGGTCAGTGAAGACAAAATCGCGAACAGTTCAACGTCATACTATAAATCTAAAATAAAAAAAATAGAAGGAAAACTGCAAAATTTATTAACATTTAATTTTTATAAATTAAAGAGTTAAATGATGACGACATCCTGTTTTCTTACGATATTCGTTTGTTTGATACAGAACATTATAAGAATCTCATTTGACAAATCTACAAGAAGCAAAAATGTTTGGCTTTGTTTGTTGTGATTTAAGTATTTATTCTTATCCTTAACTAAAACAGAACGATATTGTTTTTCTGCGTTTTCTTGAATCATTAGTTACAGACTGTTGACGATAAATCTGGAAACAAGTAAATTCTATTCAACTCTTCTTGATTTTTGGTGAAATTCTCGTCCAACCGTAATTCAACATCAGTTAAGAAACAATAAGCAGATAAACATAAAACAAAAAAAAAAAAAACCACTTTCTACCTTTTAAGATTTAAATCAAATTATCACCATCTTTTTCAGTTCCTGTGCAGGTTTCAGACAAGCGAGGATTTTTGTATTTTTTAAAGAAAACTTGTCAGCTCGTAGTTTTTTTTGAACTGTTAAGATACAGGAGAACATTAATTAAGTGACTGTAGTTCAAAGTTACGTGGAAAGAAACAAAGAATCCAAAATGAGTAACTTATTCCAGAGCTCAGAGTTTCGGATTTTTTCCCCCTATTTTTCTTTCGCCACTTTACCTTGTGTCGTTAAATTTATAAATTAACTTTGGGAACTCACTCGGCAAGAAAAAAAATTATGGGTTTTCTTTTCCTGCGGTTTGCGGTAAACGCCGAAGCAAAGGTTAGTTTTGTTTAAGGAGATTTTTCAAAGAATTATTTAATTATTTAAGTAATTGACAGTTACTACTCTTTACAAGGACTTAATTCGATTTTTGTGCATTTTGTTTTTCTTCTCAAAACCTTTTAATTTTGTTGCGAGTATTTAAAATATTTGACGTCTTTTAACGGATTTTGTGATTTTAAATATTTTTGATGTTTTCGCAAGTTGATTATACTCACAAGGCTATCAAATAATTTTACGTTTTCTTTGATTCGCATAAAATGAAAGTTCGGTGATTTGGTATTGTCGCTAATTTTCGCGGATCGTTTTTCTCTCCGTGGTGGATGGTCGGTTGGCTTAGGTGCAGGGATGTTTTAAACTGTCCGTTTTTCGGTCCGAGCACATATTTTCCCGGTGTGTTTATTGCGACATTTTAAGCAACCGAGCCAACGAGGAATCTCTTCTTGTGTCAGTTATTAAGAGCACTTAATTCCTTTCCTTGTTGTTAAAGAGAACCTCTGCATGCTCTCCCTTCAGTATCATCTTGATGATACGAAATAATCAGATAGGAAAGTATTTTACAAACTTTTGCGAAAAATTTTCTTATAGATATTTCAGAAAAAGTTATTTCTCAGTGAATATTAAAATTTATATATATCATCTCCCTGTTTCATTCAGTATCGTCTGCAGTTTCCACTGACATCATCGTGTGTCTTTGGGAAAGTTACATGATCAATTTGACGCATGCGTCGTAGCCTGTATATCACTGGCTGTGATTTACCGGTTACAACAAAGATAAGTTACTGAAGGTATATGCAACCGATATTTCTAGACTGTGCTGCCATCTAATGTTCAAGTCTTGGGTTTCTATTTCGGCGCGAAGATGTTTTCCTGCCATTGTGGAATATTGTTTTTTCGCTTTCTTCCATCCTTTTTCGGAGGAAATCATTTGAGCTTGGTGATAGTAGCGATTTAACTCCTCGATCTGTAGGCCAGGTGCAAATTCGTTCTGTCAATTTTGTTGACACTTTAAGCAACGTTGCCAGAAACGAATTTGATATTGGGACAGGAATTTAAGGCTTTTAATTCTTGTCATTATTATCAAAGAAAACCATCGCAAATGATTTCGTCATTTGATAAGCTTTGCTTAGATTCGAATGATTATTTTTATCAAATATTTTGGAACATTTTTTTGTGTATATTATGCGTGAAAATTTGAAAGGAAAATTGATTTTTCTGCATTGAAATTCATAGAGATGATCCGCAACTGTGTGGGATAATACAATTCGTAGCTAATTATATTAGAACAGCTCTTAGATCATTATGACTAAGTTGAAACACTCTCATAGCATAAATATAACAAAATATTGACACAATAAATAGCTCATCAAATTAACATACACACATACATAAAAAAATCACTCAATGTGACTGCGTATATTCCAGCTTATTAATCAGCTGGTATTATTTTGCAGTGGGCTGTAACAAATAAAAAATATTTAATGCCGCATTTATTTCAATGACGATGAATAATATACTTTTGTAACACCGTAGTTTAGCACTATCTTCCATGTATTATTAAACGGTAGCCAGATTGCGCCACATGTTCTTTTTGGTTAGGAGTGCAAGCACGACAAACGCAAGCTCGATGGAAGGCGAGAGACTTGTTAGCAGAACGATGGAGTGATGTTCGTGAATCTGTGTTTCATATATGTTTTGTATCCTGTCTTGTGTTGCGGAACGTGTTAAGTATTAAATAATATTTGTTCCTGAAACCATCCCGGCTGTTCATTAGTTTGTCCTGAAATAATAACAACATTGGAGGGATACTCTTTGCTTTATTTAAGTATTGACTATGCGAGAAATGGAAGGAAAGGTTGCTTTGATTAAATAATGTTATTTCATTCAGTCAATATTTTCCCGAATATTGCTATATTATTGAAAATGAATGTTAGTTTACAGTACTTACCTAAAAAATGGAAAGAGAAAATGCCTTGGTTACAAAAATAAAAAAACTGAATTTATTCACATGCCTGTTATGAATAGTTAATTTTATTAATTAGGTATAAGATCACGATTATTTTAATTTAAGAAATAATAATGAAACTATAGTAAAAACATTTAAATTATAAATGTAAAAATGACTTTTATAGCTTATTAAAACAATGTTTTCGAAGTTATTACAGTGTTTTTAAAATTACCAAAGTATTATCAAAAAAAAAATTTATAATAGGTAACCAATTTTATTATTTAGTATCAAGACACAAATTACATTCTCTGCAGTAAAATGCGTAAATTTTCAATTCAAAGCATGAGGAAATTGGATCAGATAATTACGAGTAATATCAAAATTTAAGTTGCCAGAAATGTGGACATTTTGAGAAAAATACAAATAGCCGAATATTTAAAGGCAATAAAGCAGAATCTTATCCACAAAAGAGCTAACGTTTTGTAATCCTGCTTGAGCTACTCTTGAATAGCATACTTAGCAATTTACCTCGTAAAATAAGATAACAAGGGTTAAAGTGTTCCAGTAATATTTTAATTAATTGATTGTTTATTAACGAAGCACTTAGAAGTACCACGAAGGCGACTAACGATGGACTTCGGAATTTTGATCCTCGATCAACTGACGAGAACGACATTTAAGCTGGCATCTTCCTCTCCAAATTTCCACACCACGCCACGAGAAGATTTGAAACCTCGACCACATTAAACGTGCATTAGCTCAGCTACACGGCAGGTCTTTAGTGGCATCAGAACTCGAACAAAACAACGCCGGCTACGAACTTGCATCCATGATTACTCAGCTACCGTGGCCAACTTATCTATAACTGAGAGTTTTATTGTGAAATAAAGGTACATGTAATTTCAAACATAAGTCAAAGTAAGGGGGGGAATTTGGCATTTTAATTAAACTAACTATATATTTTATATATAAATACATTTCCATATTAAATAAAC
>BMAW01054256.1:0-10000 GCA_019974015.1 Nephila pilipes
AAAAAAAAAAAAAAATGGAAAAGCGTTGGATCGATTGTATCACCCTAAAAGGTGATTAACAAAAGGTGTTATGTTGATGAATAAAAAAAAAATTTGCAAAAAAAATGTTGTTTTCAATGTTAGACTCGGGAGTTATTGATCGATGTGTTATATATAGAATGATTTCCTGGAATTTAAAATCTTAAATTAATGAATTGAAACTGCTGTTACAAAAAACAAATATTGAATTTTTTTTGAATTTTTGACTATAAATTCGTAAAAAAACGTGGCTTGCAAAGTAGATTAAGTTTATAGTATTTCAGCTATGATTTACAAAACTTATTGCTGTAAAACACTTTTTAAAAAAGTTCTAGGTAGGAATTTCACGCAACAGAATTTTGTGAACGAGAAAGTCATAGTTGAATTAAAGCTTTCCATAAAAAATAAGGAATTCTTCTAACAAATATTAAATTTCCAAATAATTTTGTCATGTAGGTTCTTTCAAAAAACAGATGAATTTCTTTGAATTAAAAATGGTTTTAAAGCCTATCTCTAAAAAAAATCTTTAAGAAAGAATTATAATCCACTTGAAAGGATACCATAAATAAACTCATTCTTACTTCTATCATTTTTATTGATAAATATATGTTTGATGATATGAGAGAAAAAAATTATTTATTGGTAGGAATGTGTTCTAAGATAAATTCATTTTAATGGATATGGAAGATATATAAAATGCTTTTATAATTGTTTAATATATAAAATTTAAATAAATTTATGCATATGCAGATACTTATACATATGTTATTGCAGTATTGCTCGACAGTTTTATTTATTTCAATGGAAAACTTTTCATGCAGGTAAAGGGATTAATGTACATGTTAAAGGATTGCCCTAAGATGGATCTATCAGTCGAGCCATGGCTAATTTATACTTACATTTCTATGAATAAAACCTTATTCATTATCCATCATTTTATACCATTATATTTATCTCTTCTTAAAGATTGGTAAAAACATTTAAATCAAATATTATACTTCTATAAAAATCGAAATCTCTAAAACCGATAAATACTAAAGTGATTTTCTGGACCTAGCATTACAGATATTGGATAAAAGGCTATGTAATATTACAGATGATAATAAAACGATGAAGTAAAATTTCATACTACTTAAACACCACATTAGAGCAATAATGTATCGATATCAGTATATAAAAATACATTTTTAAATCATTCACATTGTAATGGTATATTTCTTTACATTTTAAATGATATTTTCTCTACATTAAGACAAATTTAAAAATATTAAGAATTTTTTCGGGTATTGCACATAAATTCGCTATCCTTGTAAAAAAAGCATTTATGCATCATAAATATATTAAACATCTGCTATAGATATACAAGTGTAATATAAATATATTAATTCTTATTTAGAAGGGCTGATCATAAGTAGTCTAACTATGAAGAAAATATAAGTGTAACAAATTTTATTTACAATTGCACTTTCATAATTGCATTGACGCAACACCACATTTTTTTTATTTGTTATTTAAAACAACTCATGACTTTTTCGCTATTATTATAATAATTCATTTTGAAACAGCACAGTACCATCAGTTTATCCATTTTATTAATTAAAGAATTATATTATATTTATGAAAATTTTTGATACAAAACTTGTTTGAATTAAAAATAATTTCCCAGAGCAATTATCTTTTTCCTTTCTTTTTCTCTCATCGAATATTCGTTCTTCACAGTATTATTTTGAGAAAAACAAAGCATAAAAATATGAAACCATAATATAACAATATTTAAAAATTACTTGAAAATATATTTATAATTCGTGTTCATCTAATATTGTTTGGTCCCTCAATGAATCTAATTTTTGTATATTATGAATGCTAGATCATATAGAGTTCTGTATTAATTTTGCAAAAGTTTCAGATGCACATCTTCTAGGAAGTTTCTTTAAAATTGAGTAAAACAAAGAACACAAGGAAGAATACAAAGAAGTGAAAAAGTTTAGAAAAAGGGAACGCAACGACACTAGAGTGCAAAATGTCTTTCTTCTAAGAAATAAAGTTAAGGTCTCTTGAGATTCATTCTAAATGAATAAAGGAATTTTTTTTGTTCTTGTAAACGTAAAATTCCCAGAAAAAGAGGGGGTAAATAAGTTTTTCTTCATTTAAGCTGTATACTGGATAGCAGAATGTGAGCCATTTGAATAAAATTAATACCAAATGAAGCTTTAGGTGTATTTTGTTTAAGTGTTTTTGGCAAACACTATTTTTTTGAAAGTCAAATATGAATTAGTAGATATTGCTATAAACTATTGAAATATTTTATGTCTGGAACATTTATTTATTAGGGAATATATCTATCGAATTACTAGCTTAATTCTTTAAGTTAATTATGGTTCATTTTTTGATTATTTGCTTGTCTTCAAAATAAATCTCTATGATAACACTACTAACATTTTTATAAGTCATGTAATATTTCTCCTCTTATTTAATTTTAGGTTATAGATATCGCAATATTTAAATTTTTTCTTAAAAATCATTTTGTGTGGACAATTGATATTGCAAAATGAGTAACATTGGTAAGTATCTATTAATTAACTATTCAGTTTTTATTTGAATAAAATATGCTTAGATTTCAAGCATAAATCTAATAAATTTTATTTTGCTTGTTGAATTCTAAGTTTTTTTGAGGGAAGCCTAGTTATTAAAACATTTCTCTGAGTATCAGGAATAATGAATATGGGATGCAATATGAAACCATCTTTGCAAATAATTTGTACCACTGTCTACAAAAGGAAACGTATAAATAATTCACTGTAATATATTTTTTTTATTTAATATAATTCTTATACTTGTAAAAAATAGAGCTCTTTAAATTTGGTTTCAAGAAGCTGAATTTTTAATATTTTGAATTATGAAATTTGAGTGTTTTTATTACACTAATTATTTTAATTAGTATTATATAAATAACGAAAAATAATTAATTTCCAAAAGTCAATATGAAATGAAATAACGCATCTGTATAAAAATCAAATTAGGTTAGAGAGGTGCTTTTATTTTATTTTACATCATTCTACTAATGGTAATGTTTGAAGAAATTGAAAAAGAAAATGTCATTGGACACCAATAATTAGAAAAATAATTATTTAAGCAATTTAAATAATACTCATGCTTGGTTTTACAAACATACTTCATTATATCCTTATATTCAATAATGTCATTAAAATAATGAATACGTCTTATTTTATTTAAATAGATAAATTATTCTCTCATTACAGAAACAAATATACGTTATTTACTTATATCTTGGAATCAATTCTCTCTTTACTAAAGTTGTTTTCATAATCCGACTTTAATATTTTTGCAAGAACAACTAATTAAACAACTAATTAATCCTCTGTTCATTAGGAATTTCTGTTTAGATATAGATAATAAGCATAATATTTTTTTTCTTTTCTTAATCCCTATATATGTGCATTCTACTTCTTTTAGTTTACAAATAGACATAATTTAATTAAATGACTTCAAACGCCTATTTCTGACAAAATTTAACTCTTAGGTTGAAAGAGCTAGGTCAATCTAGAAAAGAAAACTTTTCTTTTTAAAATTTTAATTCCTTCTTCTTGTCGTGCACAGGAAACTATTTATACAAAAGCATAACTTGAAAGAACCCTCTTAGTTATCTCCTCGATTTTATTAATGTAATGTAATATCTGAAGAACGTTCCATGATTTGTCACGTCCTTAAGATTACTGGACATTTAATAATGTGATTGGTATTAGTTTAGTAATTGTGAATTTTCTATATGCAGTCAATATATGTAATTCCAACTCCATTATAAATTTTCATACCTCTGAAACAAGATGTATAAATAATTGTCTGTGCTCTATTGTTGTTAATTTCGGATATCTGAAAACTCTTTAAATGGGCAAATATTTCAGTTTCTATTTTGCGATTGCATCAAAGAACTTTGATTTCTTCTAAGTGGTAATAGTACATTTTGTAAGGTGTTGTATTCAAATAAATGCTTTAAGGAAAAAGAAGCTAAAGGAAAAAAAGCTAAATTTTAATAAAATATGTGATATCTTTACATGAAAACAAAGGAAAGTGAAATATTTATGTGTGTAAGGAGTATAATGTTATAAAATAAGAAATCAAAAAATCATATTAAGTGTAACATCAGATTAAAATATTTTAAACTTGTTTCAGACCTTAAATGTTTCTCCTAAGATCTCTAATACTTTCCTTCAAATATCAAAGGCTATTACATCTTTCTGCGATATAATTGTATCAGGAAGAATTTTTTTACAGTTATTGTTAAAAATCATCGGTAACAAAAATAAATTAGTGAAGGGGAAAACATTTCCACAAATTTTTCCAGAAATTTTTCATTTTCATACATTTCTATAAACATTCCATAAATTTTAATGGAAATGGACTTTTGAGATATATTAAATCATTTAATCTGGTTATTGTTTTTAAGAGAAATCGAGAGAATTGATGCAAAGTACATCTTAAATGATGTAAAAGACATAAGAAGCATCCAGTTATAATATATTGTTTTCGAAAGATATTTAAAATAAATTTTTCAAGGAAAATTTATGAACTAGAATTTCAATTTTTTTATATTTATGTAGCAAAAAATTAATTGATAATTTTAAACGAAAGAAAATGAATAATACTTATGCATCTATCTATTTTTGTATTTAATTATTTAAACAATGATACAAAGATACACTTCAAAATTATAAAAATTATCAAATTATAATCACAGAATTAAATGAAGATGAATAATTCAATTTGTCATAAAAAAAAAGAATTTATTGCATTTAATCAAGTAATTCATCATATAAAATAAACCATAGAACTACAGTTTTAAGATATAAAATATTAATAAGGAATGCAACCATTTTACATAAGAATATTTCTTTCCCTCAAAATCATTTAAAACATTTTAAGGAAAAAATTTAAAAAATAGTATATTAACTTCGATGCACATGGGAAAAAAACTCAAATTTCTGACGTACCTTTTACAGATTGAAAGTTAAGGTTGTTCTATAATAATAGTTTAAATTTCAATAAATTTGTATCTTGAAAACTTAAAAGCAAGAGAAAAAAGTAACAAAAGAAAATTTCAACAATATTGCGAATTCGAACGAATAAAATGTTTGAAGGAATATATAGAGCAAAAAATATTTTATGATCTCTGAAAAAGGAGGAAAGAAATTCACTCTGTGGATTGAGAAAATCCCTCTCCACAACTATGCACGTGAGAATGGACTGAATGTTTCGTTTGACTGTACTCATCATATAGCAGATTCTATATTTTGGAGCACTAGAGGAACATGGAATTATAGAAAAGGAAAATGCAGTTTCGGAAGTGTATTTGACATTTGGAATATTGCTTCTTTTTCAAAATTCTTTTGGCGTCTGTTTCGAGTTTTTTGAAAAATATGAAACAATAGAATTTGAATATTATTTTAATTATAAGCAGTAGAGGATGTAATATCAGCTGATAATAAATTACTAATTATTACAACATAAAAGTTAAAATACATTTTAAATGTCAAACTAAAACTTGTAATTAAAAATATTAAATTTTTAAATTGGACTTAAAAAGCATAAATATAAAGCATTTATTGAAGAAGATATATATATATAAAAGAAAAATGATAATTAATTTAGAAAAAGAAATGAAGAAAATTAAACTGTTGCTTCAGGCTTAGAATTAAGAAATGTGCTTAAACTAGTTTTAAGGTTTCAACCATTTCACAGTGCAAAATACTTTATAACAAATTGATTAAAACCATGAGGATGTATTTAAACATAAATTAAAAAGAAATGATGTAAGCCAAACGAAACAAAATATGTTTCAGCAAACTTAAATAATTCATTGGACTTTAAATAAACACTTTCTAATATCAAAAGATACATTAACAGAGTTATACAAACTTTTGCCTTTGAAATTCAAATGTTCTCTGTGAAATGTATAACTTCCAAAGTGGCAATTTTAAAGTATATTTTCCTACAGTCTACTCTACTTTTTTGATTGTTTGCTTAATTTTATGGAATGAAGAGCAAGGTAAAAAGCTACTATTCCAGCCAGTTATACTAAATGAAACAAAACTGTTATACTAATAACATACAATTAAAAATTATATAAACTCTAAATTGTTTTTTTAAAATTTTTTTTCTCTAAATTTTTCATAAATATAATTAATATAACAATATATTCAGAAAAATACAAAAATTTACAGACCTGTAATTCGTTTCATAATCAATTAGATGAAAATTAAATAAAATAAATAATCAGAATTCTAATCAAAAAGTCAACAAATAATTATAACTTTAGTAAAATAATTATAACTTTTAATAAGGATTTATATATATTTCTTGGTAGATTTTCATAAGTATTCTTCATTCCATAATATTTTTCATTTCATTTTTGTTGATTTCTTAAGCTAAATGTCTTTTCTCTCAGTTTTTTTTTGTTTTAAATAATTTTCAAATAATTCTAGTAATAATATGTATTTTTTATGATCTTATCTACAACCTCCAATATATGTGTTTTGTGTGCATACACACACACACATATATAGAGATGGGAGCATGTAAGAGAAGAGAAAGAGAGAGCAGAGAGAGAGTGAGGAGAAGAGAGCAGAGATGAGAGAAGAGCAGAGTATATATAGCAGGCAGTATACAATGAACCCCTTACTATTTATGTCTTTGTTAAAATTCATTTAATCCCAGCCCACTATTTTCTATGTACTTCTTGTCAAAATTCTCTAATACATACTGGAATACACAGCAAGAAAGCGCAATTTTTCCACCTCGCTAGTATAGGAGACACTGTGAGGTTTTGATTTCCTCCTCAAAAATGTAAAAACATTTTTTTTCTTCAGTCCAACCAGCCGACCTAGCGCATCGCCTTCATAAGTGAATAGCAAATAATGTCAAAAGTTGAACTTATATTCGACTCACATTCTTCATTACTTTAAAGTTGTTTCATGTTAATATTCGATAAAATGCTAAATTTTACTTAGTAAATTCATTTCAGTTAGTCGTCAGCTGGTTACCTTCGTTAAGAAATATTTATATTCAATCATATGAGAAAAAGAGCGAGTGGCCTTCAACAAACGCTTTACAACCGCAAATTTTTCAATCATCGCTTCAGGAAATTGATTGCCCAAGGACTTATTGTTTTTTACCAAGTGGATTTTGAGAAGTTCCATTCAACAAAAAGAAAAGAAAAAAGAGCGAAGGATTTTAATCAATTTTCCAGGAAATTTATTAATCAAAGCCCTTGGAATGCTTACTACGGCCATTTGAGTAGGGGATGATCTTTAGGGGCAATTTCAAAATACACTGGAGCTCACTACGAAATTGATGATAAGCTGTATTCATTCATCAAAAACTACTTGAAAAACGCAGAATATGTGTGGAACTTAGGAGCAAACTACAAGAAAAATGTTTTCTCCAGTTCATTTGCAAAACTACAAGCTTAATGTGTCATTTATTGGCTTCAAACTACAGATTCTTTCATACATCATCATATGTTTCCAAATTACGAAGATTATAAATGAAACAGAAAAGAACACTTTAGATCCTGTAAAAGATGCTTTTATCGATTCTTCTGATAACTTAAACAGTAAATTTTATACAAAGGTAAAAATAATATTGTTAAATTTAACAAGTTTAAAATTCTAACGTTACTGAAGATTTATTAATTATACGGCTATATAATGCATGTATAATTAAGTTCTGATTATTAATATCTCTTCTTAATATTTTATTATATCTTTAACCGTTTGTAGAGAAATGATTTCTGCTTTGTATTCTTATAAAACCCCATTTGATTAAACAAGAAATGTAAGAACAGTCTTATCAACAAAATTATAGATCAATTAAATTTAATGCAATGATTATAAAAATTTTGAAATGTTTGTGTGAATAGTCTTATGAAGTATTACAAATTTTAAAATCTATGGTGAAATTAGTGTTTTGATTTTAAAATTGTAATTAAGATGATAGTTGTGTTAACATTTCTTGCTGTTTAATTAAATTCAATATTAGTTTAATTTTGTGTCTTAATCCTTATGAAATGAAATAATTAACATACTTTGAAATTTAATTAAATATTTTGAAGGTATTTTGAAAAGTATATCAAATGTTTATAATTCTAAAATTGAGGTATTTATTATGTTATTAAGGTAAAAAAAAGAATGTAAACAATTATAAAATAATTGTGGAAGGTGAAAACAACCCCAAGAATTCGGAAACTGAAAAAGACACTATTGATTCACAGAGTGATAAAATGAAAAATAAATTTCCTCTTATTCCTTTTGATCCTGAAGTGGAAAGAAAATGGAGTTGTGGTTAAACCATTTTAATCAGTCATGTAACAAAAAATAGAAATGAAGAATGGAAACTTTACAATATCTTAAACATTTTGAAGGCCTCAGCATTAACTCAATGCATAAATTCATGCTTAAATATTTCTAATTTTAATGATCTTAGCAGTGTTCTAACTGAGAATTTTCTTGCGCCCAGTGTAATTAGTTTTACTGATTTTTCCCAACTTGAGTTTCAACCGAACGAGACCTTATCAGATTATTTTCATAAGAAATAAAATTTATAAGAAAATTGGGGCTTTTACCTCAATTAATTTTAGAAAGTTTAACAGAAGGGTTGCCTACCCATTTAAAACAATTAGTAATCATCTACTAATTGAATAATCATAATAAAAAAATATTTTTGCCCTTTCGTTTTTATTTCACTTCCTCCTGTTCACTTACTGTTTTCAAGTGGTGTTGTGATAGAAAATTTCAGTATCTGTGCAGAAATATGAGGGTCTACCCTGAGCACTAAAGTCAAGTACTCAACTTTTCCCACACAAATCTGGCTGGCCCCGACCGAAGGCAACTGGAAGAAGGGCGACACACTTAAGTGAATTACAAATTTCTACAAAATTAATACTAACCACATAGTGTTTTCGAGCTGAGGGACCAATCCCAGATGAATTTCCTGTTGCTTATGGTTTCTATCCAGTTGACTGGGAACATGAGTAAAGAGGAAAGCGACCAACTTACTTTTGGCTTGTCCAAAAAAATATCCTGTAGTTCCCATTCTACTAAAATTTTATTTTTAAGGTGGTCCACATACCACTAGTTACACTATTTGTGGTTCGAATGTATCCACAAAAACACAAGCATCGTTTCTTGCATATTTTATTTCCATATAGAGTATATTAACAAAAATTGTTTTTTTTTCTATTGTATGTGTTCAAAAAGTTTATATGTTTTTATATTATGTTGAACCACACGAATGTTGGTGTACTGATAACTTTGTATTAATCAACAAACATTTCTTTTTAAAAAATTTAAGTGTGTGGTCTATTTTGAATATTTGATGGACTGTTTAGACCATGCTTGACTAAAGTGCGTCCCAAAAGCCTTTAAAATGCTGCCTAAACGTAAAATATGCTTGAAAAAAAATATAAAATAATTAAATTTACTTAAATATAAAAATATTTAAATTTACACATTCAGTTGAAAAGTCTTTAAAAAGTAATTGTACTAATTTAAAATTTTTTTCGTTAGCCATGGACGAAAGCACTGACACTTCTGATATGGCACAATTGGTTATTTTTATAAGAGGAATCTATGAGCATTATAATATCATGGAAGAAATGGTTGCTATAGTATCGTTAAAAGACACAACCAAGTCTGTAGATTTATTCGATGAAAAGGTTTTTCTTATCTATGAAAAATTTATCAGCTATCATAACCGATGGAGCCCCTGCCATGGTTAGTAAAAATGAGGGACTCATTAAAATGGTTGATAATGATGCCGTCGCTGCCGGCAATACCATCTTGACTGCATATTATTGAAATATACATCTGGGTAATTTATGTGGAAAAATTTTAAAAATGGAAAGTGTATTAAGCGTTGTTATAAAATCCATTAGCTTTATAAGAGTAAAAGGACTTAATCATAGACA
>BMAW01054256.1:15000-22795 GCA_019974015.1 Nephila pilipes
CAAAAGCTCGTCGGTTAAATCCAGCTCAATTGAAAATCGCAAAACAGAATTTAGTATATGATGGAGAGAGAATTGTTACAGACCATCCGAAAAGTAGTGTCGATCCTTGCATATAGTTTCTAAAAGATCATCAGATTGGAGACCTACAGAGGAGATTACAGGGCTTTAAACCATATCACAATACCCGATAAGCTTCCTATTCGCATTCAAGATTTGCATGTATATGTTAAAGAGGAAAAGAAATTATTTTCAAAAATGAATTTGGTACGTGCTTATCATCAAATACCAAGTGCACACTCAGATATACCCAAACTGCCATTATTACCCTGGACTTTTTGAATTTCCATTTTAAACTTTGGTCTTTGTTCTGCCCTTTTAAACTTTTAAAAGGTTCGTGTCATTTTGAAGGACTAGATTATTGTTTCCATACTTGGATGACATCTAATTGCCAGTGAAAATCATATAGACACAAAATACATTTGGAAAGAAGTTTCGCACGATTTAAAAATTATGGTATCATGTTGGTGTGAGTCCAAATGTGACACAGGAAAAGACACAGATTTTCTTGGGCATACAATTAATGATAAGGATGTACTCCTCATAATTGAAAAGGTTCAGGCAATAGTAAGATTCTCAAAGACCCGTTATATTTCTGGTGCGTCGGGCATGGTGAAAGCTATGTTGATGGGTTTATCCCAAATATTTTATCTATTTTGTGCCAGTTGAATCAACTGGTAATCGGTGCAAAAAAAAAACGTGAATAGAGTTCAGTGGGATCGAGAGGAAAAAACTTTGAAGAGTTAAAACAATTATATTATGCAACGCTTTTATGCAAATCCTTCCAGTACAAGTGTGATTGGTTTCGGATTGCAGTGATTTTGCTAATGGGATCCTGCAGAATTTCTTCTGATGGTCTAGACCTCTTGGATTCTTTTCAAATAAGTATCATCTGCTCAATACAAAATATTCTACTTGACAGATATTATTGGCAGCTTATATTGCAACTGTACTCGACATCTGTTAGAAGCTCGTATTTTTAGCATACGTAGATTAAACCTCTTATCTTCGCGTTTCCACAGAAACATGAAAAGGCCCCTCCCAGACGATTGAGGCATCTAGATTTCGTGTTTCACAATTCACTACAGACATTGGGTACTTACCAGGTAAGGGTAATGTTGGCAGCTGACCTCTACTCAGGATTAATGAGATTCTGATTTTCTCGCTGTCTGATTTGGGTTATGGTCAAAGTTTCAGGGGAAAAAGACGAGGAGCATCTATTTAAGAAGGTAGAATGGAATTCAGTGGTAAGCTGATAAAAGAAATTCAAATGCCTGATGGCTCTAAATCATTATATTAGGATAACTCTACAGGCGTTAACAGATTCTATGTTCCTCATCAATTAAGACGCAAAGTTTTTATTGAGTAACATGGTTTGTCTCCTGGGATACGAACTACTAAACACCTCGTAGCATCTAAATATATTTGGTCAGGTATGGAGTGGATATAGGCATGTGGTGCAAAACATAGATTGTCAGCAGTCTAGGTACACTTACACACCAAGACCTTTAGCGCAATTCCTTGGCCCTTTGACAGGAGGTTTGCACTGCTCCATAGACATAAATTAGGTGCCTCTTGTGCGCAGTTACAAATACTGCTTCACAATGACTAGATAGATTTACTAGGTGAGCTCGAGCATCTCCTGTACAGATATGGAAGCAGGCTGTAGCTAGAGGCGTTTGTAAACACTGGGTTTCTCGATTCCGGCACGCTCAGGGGTTGGAGCTTGTGATTAGGGGCGGAGCAATTCAGATCTGGTCTCATATTGCATGTGTCCAAAACTTCTCCGGGCATCCATCTCTGTTACGATTCTTGCATCTCCACGTGCATGGAAGGATAAGAACGCCTCATCGTCCCCTAAAACACCTTAACTAGCAAAGCAGATTGGCTGGATCCTTCCTCTTATCTGTTGGGTGGACGGTCTTGGGGAAGACCTGAACGCTTCAACAGCAGAGTTGGTATACGGATCAAGTCTTCGTCTCCCGGGACAATTATATTACGGAAAAGCATCAATGGTGTCGGACTCATGGCGAAATTACAGGCTGATGCCGATCCATGATCCTGAAGCCTTCCTCCGTCACGGTCGTGAATTTATATCCCCAAAGATTTTGGAAACATGCTAGTCATGTCTTCGTCCACACGGCCTCCTTTCAAAAAGCCATTACAAATGCAAGTAATATAGTCCTTTTAAGGTGGTCGTGTTACTCAAATTTGATTGTCCTTATCAAGAGTCAAGAGCGCCTCAGCTACATGGATCGGTTAAAACCAGGCGTTCATTTTGGGAACATCTGATGAGCCAGTGGACTCAACATCAACAAGATCCGCCAGCATATCAAACAAGATCCGGCAGGAAAGTAAGGTTCGTCTCCTTCGTGAGACTGGAAGTCATGTGGCGGCTGCCCTACGTCACCTTTGACGTCATCTTTTTGACTGCGGAGCTGCAAGATTGACTAACTAAAGAGGAAGCAACCTTTGTACGACACACTTGCTTCGCAGATTGCAGACCTTGAAGATCGAGTTTCATAGTTGAAAAAAGTTGTACTCGTTAAGTTTTAAATAAAATTGTTAGTTCTTACTTGATTTTGAGTCTTTTCGTAGTTATTTATTTATTTATTAGCCTACACCTTCTGATCTGGAGACAGTCCCCAAAGGGATTGGATGTTATGGGAACGGAGGATTTAGCAGCCCCACCTCTCTATATATATGTATAAATATATATATATATATATATATATATATATATATATATATATATATATATAAAGTATTCATGTTCAGTAAATATATACACTATCATGTATAGAAATTCATATGAAGTTGAAATCTAATATGAACTAATAAGTAAAATAAAAAAAAACCCTAATTGTATTTAATTAGTACTAAAGCAAGAAATTTTTTAATATAATAAATTTAAAATTGACATAATGGAAACTCAAAAAAAACAAAAAATTTTAAATTTAAATCCAAAACATGATAATTAACAATGTCTTTACATTGCTAAAATATAATTTTCAAAAATATTCAATTATGCACATGAAACAAATGAATAATTAAGTACTAAAATCAGTAATTTAAAAAATGTAATAAAGCTGAAAGTATCAAAATCCTTGCCAATACCTACTCAGCGTATCTAAAAAAATTAACTAAGCAAGTAAAGTCAAAAAAAAAAAAAAAAAAAAAAAAAGATGAAATAATTGTAAATACTATTTCAGTCTTTGAACAATTTATAATGTTTTTATACTAGCAATTATGAATCTAACCTTAACACTTAGATAAATAACTATATAACAAAATAATAATCAATAAAAATACGAATAAAAGTTCTCTTACAAAAAGTAATATTACCTGAAAAATTTCATCTCCTCTTTGTGTAACGTTCAGATACAGGATATTTTTTTTCGTCGGTACACACACATACACATATGAAAAAATACTGTTCTTAATCTAAACGTTGTGCATACAAATGAAAACTTTTTAATTTCCTTCTTATTTAAAAAATTACTTGAGTATAAATGATGGAAATTACCATTTTGTGATGACCGAATAATTCACGTTGAAAATACATACTGAATAATCAAAAGAAGGAATATCAGTGTTCAGTACCAAATTTACAATTGCAACATTTTTAGAAGAATTGATATTAAGTAAATGATATTATCATGTTTCGAATGGGTTTGTTGAAGAAAATGATAATCTTAATATTTTAGTCTAACGTTACAACAACTGATGTGAAAAATTTAATCTCGCCTTCGCTGTTTAATTCCTTTCCAAAATTCTTACCCAAGGCGAAAGTCAATTTTGCTTAGCGTAAATTTTAAACTAAATTAATTATATAAAAGTAGCATCTTAAATCTATTAATGCTGTATTTGATATTAATAAGTAATCAGGAGAAATATGATTAATTACAGCATCAAATATTAAGATATGGGTATTAGACCTAATTATTAAGATACATTTATAATGGTGAGTTTTATTGATAAGGTAAACCAAGTACATTTATGTATGCTAGTCTAATAATGAATATTTATGAGTCTGTTTATAAGGTATTCAATAAGATATTTTCAAATACAGAAAAAAAAGTTGGCAAATATTTTATTAACATAAAATTAAAAGCCAATACAGAAAAAAATAAACAATAAAAACATTATTGATAATTTTTTTCTTTTATAGAATACTTAAAGAAAAATATTGCTTTATCATAAAATTGAATGTTTCACGGAACATTCTGATTGTAAATTTTTTTCAAAACACGTTTCTTTGAAACTATGAGTGCTTTAAAAGTGCTGAAAATAAATAAAAAAAATTTAAAAGAAGAAAAAACTAGCATGGTTTACTATTCCAATAAAGTCATTTCAAATTTGTGAATTTTTTTCGAGTAATTTCTTTTCTTTGATTAACTATGAAATGTAAGCTATATAAGAATATGAGAAAAATTGGAGTTTTTGTAATCTCTTTCCATATACGTAGAAACTCTCGCACATTCGGGATGTTGATCAAGCTCTCTCTACGAGGAAGACTTTACTTGCCCTAAGCGCCGAAACACTCATTTGCTTTTGCTACAGACAAAGCCCCCTTTACTCAGGTGTTTCCAACGTCAGGTTGACTTTATGTGTTTTGAGCTGCTGGGTTTTTCCCTTTCTTTTCTCCGGTAGTGTTACGATGCATATCATTTGATATATAGCTCAACTAAACTTATCTAGCTTATATAAACTTAACTACACCTATGACATGCCCTGTAATACTCCCTCTAAAATTTCTTACTGATGATTGTAGAGATTTCCAATACGCCCACTAAAAAAAAAATATAACTCTTCTTTAATTTAGTAAAGTAAGTATTAAAATACATTCAAATTTATGATTTTATTGTATGAAAAATAAAATATTTTTGTTCATAGTCAAATTGTTAAATGGCCCAAAGGAATTTCGGAAAGTCGGGAGGTTGTTGAAACGTTCTTGCCGACCTGTGACATCAAGAACTGATGAAAACAGAAAAAAAAAATTAGTGAAATCTTGCATTAAGACCGACGTCTAAGTGTTCGGTTGATGTCAGATATTAGGAACATAAGCAAAGAGACAATAAAAAAACTATTGACGGAAGATTTGCAAATGACGAAAGTTTACACAAAACTGGTACAAAAAATTAAGCAGAAAGACGACGTGCCGGCGCAATACGCTCTCTGTGAAACAGTTCTTGGTGGACTAACTCATTACTGTTCTCCAGAATCCACCGTATTTACCAAATTTCGCACCATGCGATTTCTACTTGTTTCCGAAAGTACATAGAAGGGAACACATTTTCAATCTGTAGAAGAGATGAAGGCAAAAATGGCAGACTTACAGAAGAAGGTGACTCCTAATGACCTGCAGCACTGCTGTGAATAATGGAACACTCATATGCAACAACGTATTCATAGGCTTGCTTTTGGAAGAGGATTATGTAGAAAGGAATTAATAGGTAATTGTGTAGTATTTTTAATAAAGCTCATTTTTAAGACTAGTCCGGTTATTTAAATGCCACAAATCGTATATATATATATATATATATATATATGTAACATAATATCATCTTCCTCTTGTGTACGACTATTGAATGTAAGTCATAGAAATAACACAGTCGAGGCGAATGAATTTTCATGGAAATTTTATTTATAGTGGAGAGAGAGACCATTTCCACACCGCCTTTTGATTCAAGCTATTGCATCACAAGAAAGCAAAAAGAGAGAGAGAGAGCTTCTCGCTGTGTTTGTGTTTATATATGAGAGAAATTTCATTTGAAACGTCAGAGACACATGTTATGGATAAAGGGATTCTCATAATAGGTAGAAAATTTGAAGGGATTATTTTGATAGATTTATAATTGGTTTAAGCAGATTTAACCAGTTTTAAGAGCACGTGATGTAATAAATAAAAGGATACTTTTGAAAGGACCAAGAAATACGTATGAACATTATCTTTTAAAGGAGAGAATGGGTAAATTTAGTAAATTAAATTATAATAGGGATAAATTAATGGGAATTAAGTTAATTCATTATATATATATATATATATATATATATACAGTGGTGTCAAAATTGTGGAAATTTTTATGTTAACTTTATATGCTTGTAGAAAATGTACTGTACACAAATACAAAGTAATATATATCATTTTAAATAGAATTTAATACTGAATTCGATTCAATGAACAAAATTCAAATATTTGCAATATAAAATGTTAGGTAGCAATAGTTATTGATTAACATTAGATACTAATGATTGCAGTGAATTATTTGTACTTATTAGGATATCCTTTATTTCACATAGATGTTTTATTGAGCTGACGATAGTTTTAAGCTCTTCCTTCGTTATGAAGCCAGGAAACAATTATAGCTTCAATTAGTTCTCTTATATTTGATGGGTGTTTCATTCGGTCTTGAGTTTTCAAATGATGCCACAAGTTTTCGATAGGATTCTAATCAGGACAGTTTTTGGGCCAGAACAACAATTCAATACTCTTTGTACAAAACCACTCTGTCTATAATTTTGCTGTGTGGAAGGGAGTAGAATCCGACTGATAAATAAATGAAGCATTGTTGGGAAAGAAATCCCTGAAGTCAGGTAGAAGTTTTGGTTCCAGAATAGAGCAAATGTATTTTAAGGCATTCAGTGTCCTTTTGATGATATGAAGGCGACCATCTGCTGACATGCATGACCAAATTATAACAGTAATGGCTTCTACATAGTTGCCTGACTGCAAACAGAATGTATCTCTTCTATTCTGCGTCTTACATATTTTCGCCCATCGTTTCCGAATAACAATATCTTAGTTTCATCGCTCCATAAAATTTGTGATCACTGAGCATGTGTCCAATTAATGAGTTTTTTTGCTCACTGTATTCTTTTTCTGCGTTGTTGAAAATTAAGATATTGCTTTTTTCGTGGAATTCTATCTCCTAGTCCAACATCTGTTAATCTTACAGAAACATCAGCGTCATTCAGATAACATTTGATGACCATTAATGACATTCTTCTATCTTGGAGACAGTTTTTTTATTCTTCTGTCATCAACAGATGTGGTGTACCTTTTTTGTCCTTTTCCTGCTTTATTTTTTATGGAATTTGTCTCCTGATATCGTTAATAAAACTTCTGTACTCCAGATGTAGTCACTGAATCACCCACCTGTCTTGCAATTTCAGTAAAGGAAAGATCACTTTTTTCCTAATACAATAATCTTAAACCTCTTTTTATGTGTCCAATTTACTCTTTTATTTGGTATAATTTCTGCCCGATAAAATAATTAAATTTTTTTACAACAATTCCTAGTTGTAATTTGATTACATATGAAACAGTCTTCCTCTTCTACATAACAAAGCATTATAATAACTTGTTCCTATTGTAAATTTCATGTCAGCTTCTGCTGGCATCATGTTTACAGTTGAAACAAGTGAATATGATTGTTTTCCAAACCATAGTGGACATTTGATTTCTTCCCGGAAAAAGAACAGTGATTCGCCACGAAAGTTAGACATTGCAAAACACTTCATAATTGGGTTTGTTTCTTAGATTTAAGTGCATATAACTTTTTTACATTAAAAATACTTGAAAGTTGTTTGCTTGTATTGAATTTGCTTTTAAATTCTCTTTAAAATGATGTTTACGATTTCGCATTTTGTGAGATGTAGCATTTTTTATAAGCATACAAAATTAAAAAAAAACATAAGTATTTCCAAAAGTGTCCACAATTTTGGCCACCACTAT
>BMAW01054261.1:0-16033 GCA_019974015.1 Nephila pilipes
AACAATCTGAAATGTTGTCTTAGCCATATCATTCACCTTATTTAATGAGTGAGCTACATAGTATGTTAAGTTTCAAATGCAGTTTTCTCTTACATAAAGTAGAAATGGCGAGATTACAAAATCGTTTCATTATAAATTATAATTGCCCAAGAAAAGATAATATATATATATATATATATAACAAAGAAATTGTTAAAAAAAATAGCTTCAGAAAAAAAGTAAAATAAATAAGAAAAAAGAAATATTAATTTTCCTTAATACTAGGTTTGGCTATTAAATATCACAACTGATGCTGCTACCTCAGAAGTATGCATGTACAAAAATTAATACATCGTTATATTATTAGATGCTTAATCACTGTATAGGAAAATAGCATATCTACAAATAAATATATTCAATGGAAAAGATCATATCATTTCTCAATTGGTACCACTTACTAAGTTACCCAGGAGGTATGATGTATGAACGCATTACCCCTTTTATCCAAATAGGAAAGGCAGGTTTCCCATGAGGTCTACTTCTTTTTTTATCGAATCCGATTATCATACCGAAATACATGAGATTGCAGATAAGGTAAACATAATGCATACATTTATTAAAAAAATCTAAACAGCTTGAATATTTCAAGAAACTCGATTTATGAATCCCTCATCAACTTAAAGAAACTCATTTAATGCAACACATTACCATCAGCAATTCGCATTTGAAATGCAACGAAATTGGTCCTTTTCTGAAACAATTGATAACTGTCAATGAAAAATGGATAGTTTATAACAATTTTAATAAGAAAAGATCGTAGGCGATGCTAGATGAACCAGCCCAGACAACACCAAAAAAGATTATGTCATCAGTTTTGTGGGATTATAAGCTAATTCTGCACTTTGAACTTTTAGCAAGAAACAAGTGTGAGAGAGAGTGAATGAATTTTTTATTGTAAGGTATAGATCATAAAGCAATACATAATTCTAGATTAGCTAGAAAAGCATTATAGGTACTGCTAGATAATTGTGATGTTGAATTCCTAGTTAGCTAGAAGACATGTGAAAACTCTTAACTTATTTATATGTTTAAATGTTTGTTAAATGTGCAATTGTTGCATATTATTTTTTATTGTAGGTTGTTTTAAATCCATTTGCATCACAGAACTCCAGAAAAACAAGGCTCGATGTTTACAATAATTAACTTAAATATAAAGAAGAATTGGTAACTGTTAAAAGAATAAACTGGTTAAGTAGATACATTCAAAATCTGAGGTTTTCTTCAATGATATTGAAAAACTTAAAAAGAAGATTTTTTAATTGAATAAGCTAGACTCAATATTTTTCAAGTTTGCAATCACCTGCTTATTACAATTATTATCAAAACATAGTTCAGTCCTATTAACCTTGTTCTTAATATTGCAACTGGTTTACAAACCAAAGTTTTCATTTATTTTTAGGTAAGTTTATTTTGTTCCCATTTCTGAGAATATTAATTTGTTGAGGTTCAACTGCGTCGAGTTTTCTGTTCCTGCTATCTTGACATGATAGGGAAGCTTAAATATCACCATAAATTTCAAATAATATAACTAAAAGCAGGCTTAAATTGTTCATAGCAAAATCTCATTTGAGGTAAAATAATTTAAGTACACATTGTGTGTTTAAAAAAAATTTCTCTTTATTTGTAAAAAGGCATATTTAATTTTAAATTTATTTTTTTTTATCTTAGGCACGCACACAATTATAATTTAAATATTTTAAATATTCCTCACATGGCTTAATTTAATATAATCTAAATGTAGTAAATCAGTTTGAAATTTATAATTCGGTTACAAACCATTATCACTTCATTGTATTAATTTTTCTACTATAAAAATAGGTATTCATTACAATGGAAGAATGATAATATATGTGTTCATCATTTTAGTTTAGTTTATTTTTTATTAACGTCGCACTAGAAGCAACACGAGGGCTATTGGCTACTGATCTCGTAATTTTTAACCTCCGTCAAGTGACGAGGACGACACCTGAGCTGGCATCCCCTTCTCCTAACTTCCACACCACCCCAAAGTTTTTCCTCCTTTCAATGTGGAAAAGCAGCGTTCTGCCCTTGATGTAGTCATGGAAGCTGTCAAAAGGATTTTTACCAGATTATCTGGATTATTTTCCAAAAGAAATTCAATATTTAAGCATATCAGACCTACAAAAGAATCCTTTTAGTTCAATTTCAAACTTTTCTTTATCCTACTCATGGGAAATGTTTCAGTGATCAGTATTATCTCTTCCGTTGGATTATCTTTCCTAATACGAACGAAGCATTTCTTGTTAAACTATTTAGCTGCTGCTAAATGTTTAGTGGTAGATTATCTGTCCTTTATATCATCACATACACAGTCACACACTTCCTTAGCTTCTGCCGTGAGTGTTTGAAGAATTTTCACAGTACTTTGAGTTTCTTAATTCTAAGAAAAAAATATTTTTGAAGGAAAAAAAAAATTCTTTCATAATCATTAATTTTGATCACACAAATTCCTTGAGTTTGCGTTTAGTAGTAAATTATTTCAACCGGAGTCATAATCTGATTTAAATCTTTAACTAAAACTTGAAATTATCATCATTCAGGTATTTTAATTTTCCTGTCACTTCTGCTATAATTTTATACATATTTAATGTCGATTGAATTTCAGTAAAACAGCACCAGTTTCAGTGTAATCTTCAGTTTAAATCCGAATCTAATTTGAATGCAAAATTTATTAATCACACGAATACCTCTGGATTTTTTGCATCGTCTATTTTTATCCTGTCCACGTTGAAGAAATTCAAAGTTTCTTCAAAAGAAAACAAAGTCTATTATTTTGCACAAAATTTGTATTTCGTAACTGTTTTTAATCTTTGTATTATGCTCTTTGATTGAAAGTCTGTTTTCTTCACTATGTTTCTCTTTAATACTTACGTGATCATAAAATTGACAGTGAAACTACGACGTCAATATGCTTCTTTGATTTCTGAGGCTTTTCAATTTTTTTTTTTTTTTTAAATTTCTAAAAACATCCTTTGTCCATGTTTAATCACCTACATCCAGCAAACAAGGAAAGCAAAGGAGTGCATTTTTACTTCACAACCGCAAAGCTAACATTTTAGAATTATAGTTACTAATATATTTCTTGTTGTTGCTTTTACCCGGCTGAGATATTAAAATATCAGGTGCTAATCTAACTTTTTTTCTCAACTGCAAATTTCTCATTGAGAGACAACTGTGAAATCTTAAGTTGTTTATATACACTTACAGTCACAGAATTTTTTTGGAGATGCACGACCATGGCTTAAGCCTTCTGTTAATTAAAAGAACCGAAAAAAATGAATAAAATAGAATAACTTGAAGCAGAATAAAAAAATCTAATTCCACAGTTTATAACATTCGAGAATACAGTACAAAAGGGTTTTGCACAGTACACATAAAGGAAAAGAAAAAAAAAACTCTAAAATCAATTTGCACGCTAAGGTCTGCACGACGGGAACGACAGTTTTCTCTCTCTCTCTCCTCTACTGCTTTGCACTCAGTTTCCTGTACACGCTTGCGCATAACAGGCAAACATATATTTGATGGAACTGTGAGATTCAAAGGTTTTTGTATCTTTTTCATAAATCATTTATTTCTATTCTGTAGATAACTGAAAGACGGCTACGGAAATTAAGCTTAAGGATTATGCATTGTAAGAGTATAAAGAAACAACTGATGGAGAAAAAAACACTCATTATATCAAATGCTATCGATAATATCGAGTGAATATTTGTTGTGCTGCTGTTCCACACTGCCTATACACAAGCCGCCACTGGTAGAGACACAATATATCTCTACATAATGTTAAAAAAAATATACCTTCTGCATGTACAATATGCATAAATAAACTTTCAAAGCCTTATATGAACATATAGAATATCCATGAAACGTGAGTTCGTGGCTGAAATTTTTTTGTAGCATAGAATTAATGAATATTCTTAGAAACTCATACCAAATTACATGGGAGTATTAAAATTGAAAACAAAATAAAATACGAAAGGGATATTTTAAATAATAAAATAAATAAAACATGAATAAACAAAACAAAGACAGACAATAAATAAAAGACAAATCTGCAGCTGCTTCTAAATCTGTTGCCTTCGAAAAAATCAAGTTCTCTTGACAGAGCTCAGGATCAGTTTTACACCACTTATTTTATACGTATATTTCAGTTCTACGGTTCGAAAATGTGTTCCATTAACGTATATATGTTCTTCTTGTTAAATGCCCCAGAAGTTATTACACATATATCAAGTGTTTTAGCTGGTTAGACCGAAATAAATGATCGTGGACAGGTCAGGGATCCCCTCTACGGTGGTGCTGTGAGTGACGTAGGAACTGGGCATGTGGCCATGCGCCTAGATCACGCGCAGAACGGGATTCAACGAGAGGAAGACCCATCGGATCGATTTTTCGAACGATTGATTGCCTCTTTTTCTGTGAAGGGCTCACATGGCCGAAAGAATTAGGAAATGAAAATACAATGCTATGTACTGCATACAAATACTGTAATTCTTCAAAAAATTCAACGTCGAGAAATTAGGCACATAATTCGAAACGGAAAATCTTATGGCAAACTAAGATGTTTTTATTTAAATTTTTATTTCAAAATAAATTGGTAACTTTATTTTATGTCTTCTTTCTTTCTACATAATAAAACGATATTTTTAGAAACACATGATACATTCAAACTTAGATTTTTTTCCATTGTTTGTTTCCATTAATATCGTTATAGAGTAACATAAGGAACTTATAAGACAGGCTTCATAGTGCTGAACTAAGGTATGAATAATATAACGACACCCTTAAACTGTATGTTCCTTTTCTATAGTCTAAACAAAATGTAAAATTTACGTTTTTCAAAACAAATAATTGACATGCATGTCATTTATCCTCTTCTTGGTACATTCTGTGTCTTGTATTTTGCTATAGTAAGTATTTGATGTATACATGTAACTTAATGATACTGTAACGTGATTACCTGTAATAAAATAAAATGATCATTTCAAATTTCCCCTTAATTTTACTATCATTTCCATGAAGGACAGTAGAAAAACAATACATTTACTAAGCATACCTTAATACGTGACTCCAAAAGATATCGTAAATTAGATTAGGTTTTTCTTCTAAAATGTAGTTACAATCTCTTTTGCCTATGGTTAATTACCCACCATCACACATAAATTCCATGAAAGAATTTTGAGCTCTTTTACGTTTAGCATCCATCTATACGACGAACTTATAGAAACCTGGTAACAAATATTATAAAATGCGTTACCAGAAGGAAATTGTAAAAAAAAGAGGAGGGAGGAGGCTAAAAAATGCGTTACCAGAAGGAAATTGTAAAAAAAAGAGGAGGGAGGAGGCAATCTTTCAGGGTTTTCTTGTGGATTAATCAACCACCATTTTGCGGATAGTGGCTGATTGTTTTACTTTTGAGATTCCTCCAAAAGTATTGAGAAGAATTTTTTTTTTGTTCAAAATGATTTGCCACTGCTACAAATATTAAAATACATTCTAATCCTTTATAATAATTGTATAATTTTAAAACCTAAGCCATAAGTTTCGTTTCGAAATTCATTAAAAATGATACAGTGATTTCCAAAATATATCAATTTTAATAGGTATCAGTGAATTGATATGCCCCTTACAATTCAAAACATGCAACTTATTAATTCTTATCTTCTTCTGAACATTACAGACGTTTGGCGATAAAGAATCTTTTGATTTTGATAACACATTCTTACAGTACTCATCGTTACGTTAAATTCCATAGGTTTATTCCCTTAAAATCTCATTGTCAGAATAAAAAATTAAAAGTGGACAATACAATAAAAAATGCTTGAATATACTTCAGACTTTTGCGCATTGTGTCTACACTCAAAGGTTTTTATTTTCCAACACATAAACACGGCGTGAATATACCGCTCTTCGTAGAAGTAACACTGGAAATTAAGTACAATATAGATGGCGCGATCTTCGCCTATTCAGATATGAATATTTTTAAAGTTATTCGGCTTACGTTAAAGTGAATATTTATAGAAGCCTGACTATATCTGGATAACTCAAATATCATTCCTTTCCTACCATATATCATGATATTACTAAACTTCTATCCTGTTCCCATTTTTCAGATGATTTCCGGCACCCAAACTTTGGTTTATCAGAAGCCGAACCGATTTTAATGTAACTAACCTCACATCCTAGTAAGGTTGTATTTATTTGATGCGTTTCTATGATAATTGTGACTCTTGTATTAAATAAACGCATTGTTTAATTTTTGTAAATTTTTAATTTTAAAAATAGTGGTGTTCAATATATAAATATCTTTCAAAGTTATTTCCTTCTGTGAAATGTTTCATTCTTTGAAGCATTGAATACAGTTTTGGTTTCGTTGTCTATTTTTAGTGCTGCTTTGTTTCATTCAAGTTTTTGAAATTTCCCCTTAATTTTACTGTCGCTATCATGAAGTACAGAAGAAAAACAATTTATATATTAGGCATGACTTAATACGTGACTTCAAAAAATATCGTAAATTAGATTAGGTATTTCTTCTAAAATGTAGTTAAAATCTCTTGCCTATGAGTAATTACCCACCATCATACATAAATTCCATGAAAGGATTTTGAGCTCTTATACGTTTAGCATCCATCTATACGACGAACTTTTAGAAACCTGGTAACAAATGTAATAAAATGCTTTACTATTTGGAAATTATAACCAAGAGGAGGCAATCTTTCAGGGTTTCTTGTGTGGATTAATCAACCACCATTTTGCGGCAAGTGGCTGATAGTTTTACTTTTGAGATTGCTCCAAAAGTATTGAGAAGTATTTGTTTTTAAGCTAAATGATTTGCAATTGCTACAAATATTAAAATACTTTTCAACCCTTTATAGTAATTTTATGATTTTAAAACCTAAGCCATAAGTTTCGTTTCGAAATTCGTTCAAAATGATACAGTGTTTTCCAAAATATATAAATTTTTTTATATGTATAAATGAATTGATATGCCCCTTAGAATTCTAAACATGCAACTTATTAATTCTTGTCTTCTTTTGAACATTACAGGCGTTCGGCGATAAAGAATCTTTTGATACTGATTACATATTCTTACAGTTCTCATCATTACATTCAATTCCATAGTTTCAATCCCTTAAGATCTCATTGTCACATTAAAAATAATAAGTGGACAGTACAGTAAGAAATGCTTGAATACACTCTTCAGACATTTGCGCATTGTGTTTAGACTTAAAGGTTTTTATTTTCCAACAAACAAACACGGCGTGAATAAACCGCTCATCGCAGAAAGGAACCACTGGAAATGAAGAGCCCTTTTAGTATAGATGGCGCGATCATCGCACATTCAGACATGAATATATTTAATGTTATTGATGTAATTCGTCAAAAATTTATTTGCTTACGTTAAAGTGAATAGCTGAAAAGAGAAATTATCTGATACCCTAACTAATAAAACAATTCCTACAAATTTAAATTCATGACACTAATATGAAAGAGTTCAAACTTAGAAACACTCCAGTACTAATCACTCCTCTGGCGGCCGTTAGGTGACAGGCTTGAACACTGGGTTGTCAAAGAAGTCTTGTATTATGATGTCTTGGTGTAGTCAGCCTTATATTTTCTACGACTGGCCTTTTTACGGGAGAGTTGCTACTGTCCCAAAGTCTCTAGAAACTGGCAGTTCATAAGGTCAATAACTTTCGGGAAAGTCGTAGGAGCATTCTTTACACCGAATGTCATTCTTAAAAAATGGTAATGGTAAAAATGGAAAATTTCTTTCTTTGTTCGAATCATCCATTCGAGTGATACCGTAACATGCAGGTGGTTACCAGTATTGATTAGGTATTCAATAAAAGGATTTGGTTTTCCCTCCAGTTCAAAGCATTTCGAGAACTCTTGCAGTAAAATGACTTTGCTGTTAACGTTGTTTTTTAGTTTGATTTTTACCTTCATCACTTCGAAGATTCAATGAAGGTGAAGTTTGGAGAACATTAACTGAATTGGCATTTTCAGAAATTCTTCTCTTGAAACGGCTAGAAATTAAAGCAAAGTAGAAAAAAATTAAAAGCCTCACAGAAATTCCCACTTTAAATAAAGAAAATTAAGCAAAAGAAAGGATGTTACTTAATTTTATATCAGAACTATTTTCTTTCCCTGTATGAGATCAGTGTCGTAGGAGCAGTTCCAGTATACTTAGCTCCGCCTATTCTACCCTCCTCGCAGAGGGAACTTTTTTATCAATTCTTACTATAGTAATGTCTCTGGTGGCGCTTTAAACCGAAACGATATATAAGAAATCCAAAAGTGTTGGTTCGTTCAAAGAGGTTTGGCTATGAGGTTTTCAACAGTTTATATGCTATCAAAATCCATCAAACGTATACTGAAATCGGAAAACTACTATTTATAAATCGTCGGATGTTGAAGGAATTTTGGGGGAGTTTCATTAATCGGCAAGTTAATAAGCCTTTGTATATTGAAGTTGCAAGTCAGAATGATATGAGCAACAAGTTGTAAGTTTATGATAAGGGTGCTCGGCAGCTTCTAAATTTTAATTAGACTTCAAAATCTTTCAAAATATTACAGTGCAAGAAATATGAAAAGAAATCTTTAGGAATTAAGTATTTTGTACTGCACGAAAAAGCAGAATTTACTGAAAACGGAAAGATACCTTTTAAAGGTCAGATACTATTTCTATCTGACCGGAATAGAAATAACCAGGAAAACAGAATAGTTAGAGTATAATATTTTAACGTTAAATATATTTTATGTGTACCTATATTAATTTATTACTTTTATGTAAACCTGAAATAATTGTTACACAATTTTTTGCACTTAATATTGAATTTTAGCAGCCTATTGGAAACGAAAGCAAAACATTTTAAAATAATATTTGATGTATTGTAACAAAAGTATATTTTACGCATATTAAAGCAGTCGAAAGCAATTTATATATATTTATATATATATATTTCATAAAAATATGAAATGCTTTAGCCTAAAAATTCAAAATACACTATAAATGAAACACAATTACAATCATGGGTTTTTTATTCTTTTTTTTTTTTTTTTTTGCGCACTAGTGTATTAACATCAAAATCATTTTAGTTTTCTGAATTTCCTTCTTTTATTTCATTTTTGTTTCCATAACTGAAAATTGCATTTTCATTTCCACACCTTTTTTAAAGTATAATTATTGCTATACGCGAATCAAACGAATTGAATTGAATTATGGTTGGTTAAATCGAACGGAGACATGTTTTATTTTAATTAAACTGTTTATCTAACTGAGTTACACGGTATATAAATATGACAAATATTGCGAATTTGGAATGCATCAACTTGAGTGTTAAGTGCCGTTAGTTACTTCTGGCGAACCGAATGGAACAGAAATTTTCTAATTACTACAAATATTTCATTACATGAGCTGAAAAGTATTCAAAAAAATTATTTTTCTTTCATCAGATTTAGTACGTAATAATACGAGTAATTATTTATAAAGTTTAATTTAATATAATGCGATTATTCTTTATTAAATAAGTAATTAATGAAATATTCATAAATATTCTAAAATTGAAAATCATATAGTTTTGATCGGTTAATACATATAAATAAATTACTTAGGTCATCAGAATTTCAACGTTATCAAATTATGTGTGAATCACAATCGTATGAAGAAAAAAGTTTGATTTTTAAAGCCTTATTTCTCGACGCCAGATGACGCTAATTTCATTCTGCTTCTTTTCTTGGAGCAACATCTAGACTCCGAAGGTTATTAACCAAAAGAAAAATAATAGAAATTAAAATAAAGTATTCCTACTTTCAATATTTAACGCGTTAATTTTTTTTTTTTTGCCTTAAACTAAATACACAAGACGGCTACATGTAAACGTAATTAAATTGTGCATTGTAATTAATTGTGTGGATTACAATTGTATTATTAAAAAATTAAGTTGTATATGTAAATCCTTATTTTTTCGTTGTGTGACGCATGTTTGATTTTTGTTCTTTAATTTGAGGAACAAATAAAGACTAAATATTTACGTAGCTTATTAACAAAAAAAAATATTAATTATAAAAAAATTTTATGATTTCAATACGCTTAGGATTATGATATATGTTAAGGATTTTTTCAAAATAAAATTTCTAAGATAATTCTATTTTAACTATTGTACAATATATATATATATATATATATATATATATATATATATATATATATATATATATATTATAATTAAAATATTGTTCGGCAGTTGATGGTTGAAACAATAATTATTACTGCTTTCTAGATTGTAGTTACTTGTGAAATTACATTGATTTGAAAAAATGTACCATCTTATTAAAAATATACTACAAGCCTGACGCCATTTATAAACTTTACTACCATATAGTTCTAACGGATTGATACCGGAAATATGAGAATTTCTTCCTCGTTTATTTCCTTCGAACTTCTCTTCCATATCATCCAGATCTGAAGACGAAAAAACTCCATGCCAAAAAAGAAAAGGAATTGAAAAAGACATTGCCTCCTACTCCACCAGAAAAGAAGCACAATCATCTTACCTGGTCCAACTTAAATTTCGTGGCACAGATTCAAATGATTCACTTTTTATCAAAACGCAGAAAAATATCGAAAGATACGAAAACAAGCTTCAACGACTGGAAAGTGAGTGTGCTACTTTAGCGCCTTGCGCGACTGCTGGCTGCCCCATCCATTCCACCCCAAATATCCTCCCTATGAAACGTAATGATAATCAAGGTTTTATCACCCCCCCTAAAAATAAAACATTTAAAAAACCTACACTGACCTCCTCGTCTAATTTAATTTTACCTACTCAAAATGAATTCCAACAACTAACAGACGATATTACACCTCCAGATAACAATGAAGATCAAGATTCAGATTCAACTCCCAAAATTGTAAAAGCAAAAAATTTATCTCCCCCAATTATGCTTAAAGTAAGCAAAAATTACAGACAACACCTCAAGGAAATTAGTCATGAATTACCTAAACTAAGAACTCTTCTTTCCGGTGAGTACATTAAATTATACACCGATACGCTAGATGACTATAGAAAACTTTCACACTTATTATCCACTAAGACATATGAATATTACGTCATTCCACCAAAAATTTTGCGTCCATTGAAAATTATTTTTAAAGGTTTCCCACGAGATACTGAAATCCATGATATCCAGGAAGAACTAATTGAACTTGGATTCGACCCAATCAGGATAAATCAACTTACAAACAGACGTACAAAAATTCCCCTTCCAATATTCATAATAACACTACCTAGAAACAAAACCAGTAAGAAAATCTATGAAGTTAACCGTATATGCTATATGTCTATTACAGTTGACGAATACCGAAGTAACAAAGTCACTCAATGCTTCAACTGTAATCTTTTTCATCACAGTTCAGATAATTGCCGTATGATCCCCAGATGCTTAAAATGCTCAGGCGCCCACGCAACCAGAGACTGTAACATCGAAGGAAAAATTAAAGAAATAAAATGTATTAACTGCAACGAAATTGGACACTCCGCCTCATACGGAGGATGGAAACTCTATCCCATACCTCCAAAAGGATCAATTACTAAAAGCAACGCACCCAAAACAAATACTGTTCGTGAAGACTACACTTTTGCAAATGCTTTAAAATCAAACCAACAGATGGCGCCCCAAACGAACGAAAACCCAGATTCATCAAAAAATTCAAGGAAAATCCCACAACATAATGCAAAAGCCACCAGAAAAATCCTTTCAACAACATTTTTGAAGCCATCGAACAACTCAAAGCTCTTGCCGAAATCTTCTCAATCATTCCAGGACTGCTTACAAATCTCCATAAAATTCAAAATGCAAAAGGACAAGCAAACAAAAAATTCACCATCTTAGAAGCGCTTATGGATATCTCTGAAGAATAATGCAGCCAATCGCAGTCGTTTCTCTTCACCCATCGCAAGATCAACTTTTTCCCTCGTGGAACTTCAAATTTTTCAAGTACATACTCATTAACTGCTCTACGGATGGCGCAAACTATGCTGGGATCATCAATTAGTTCATTTCTCAAGAACTTTTCATCTCTACTCTCCAAAATTTTACCCTCTCATCCGCAAGAAATTCCTCTCCACAATGTAAATTTCCATTTTATCCAAAGGACTTAATAAATACCAGATTTGGGCTTGTGGAGCGCGCCGCGCTCCTGGCGCCCATGGAATTTCAACGTCAACGTCGTTTATTTCCTACTAGACCAATAAGAATATATTTTTGTATCAATGACAAAATTAATCACCACTAATATTGTTTAATGCTATATGAAAGTATTTATATACGTTTTGCTGTTCTAAAATTAAATTTTAAATTAAGAGATTGCAAGCGGTGGTAAATATTGTGTAGACCGTCACATTTGTGATGGATATATGCTGTTACATAAAGTATTCCATAAAGATTAAATAATTATTCAAGAAAAAGTAAATTGAGAATGAGGGGAAAAAAAATCATTATTCTTAACAGCTCCAAGTTCCTCTGTCTACGCTTTTTAATCTCACGTTTGCGATAGATTAAAATGGTTTAAAAACTTGATGTTTAAATTAATTTTGAAAACTTTTTGTTTAAATTTTAGAATCGTTCAGTAGTATTTCTATTTCATTTCGAATTTTCTTGGTTTCGTTTTGCTTTTATTACTTTCTAAAGATTTCTGTGGTGTGGCGCTGCGATCGCATTTGAAATTAATTTTTTTCTTATGATAGGATTTCAGTGTGTGTACGTATTATTAAATAGAATGTATCGAAACGTCGAAGTGTGGTTCCAAAATAAAGTTTCATTTTTTTGGAAATAGTCTTGATTAGTTATTTACAGACAGAGTATAGTTCTGATAGCTGCAAATGGCGCTATATTAACATTTCTGGTCGTCTTTTTGCCCGAGTTATGAACTCTTGCTGAATTTTTCAACGTTGTGGTAGATTACAAATTATAATTTTGGAAGTTGCGGAAATGAGAGTGTTAGGTCTCTTTTGAATTCTACTTACGCCTTTAAATTTCCAGAAAAATTGCTTTTGTAATTATTTTGCACAGCGATTTGGCGGTGAATATGAAAGATTTTCTTGCTAAGTGTTGCTAAGTTTAAACAAAAACTATCAAATTTAAATATTATGGAATTAGCGTTACTCAGAATTATTAACAATCGAACTCTTAATAACAATCAAAGTGCTTTAAATAATGTCGAAAAGGTTTCGGATGAACAAGACGAATTAAATGCTATTCTTATATATATAGAATTTCATGTTAATAGTACCTTGTCATAGTTGGAAAACGGATTATATTTGAAAGCTCTACAGTGAATTCTTATTCTGAGAATTCTGTTGTACGTTAACCGAATATTTATTTACCCACTTTCTAGGAAGAAATGCATGCTTGGACCGCATTTTTTTAATATTTTTAATTTTATTTTACTTTTTATTGGTTACAATAAGTATGAGAAATAAAAACTTGACTTTATACAGTTTTGAGTGGAAATGTGTTCCTTGAAATGAAAATAAATGGGTGTTTTACTGTAAAAATAGAAGTTCTATTTTATATAATGTATATTCAATTATGTTCCTTAAAATTAACTTCAATTTTATTTTTTAGCAAGGTGTAGATGTAGATGCTCTTTGTAATGAAATCTTAGATAAATGGTCTGAATGCAGTGGGAAAAGTTCTATTGCTCCGGAAAAAGAACGTAAATACCATTATCTGTGTATTTTATAAGTGTTAGTAAAATATAAATGTAGAGAAAGCCATTGAACAACTGAAGTTAACTCACATTAAATATGTTGTGACTTAAGATCCGTGTACTAATAGGGATGTGATTTATGGGGTGCAAGTACCTTGGCAAAATAATTTTTTGGTAATATTCTGCCAAATGTGGCCCCCCTGTTATCTCTGCTCTATGATGGCTTTAGACGTGGCAACCCTTTTGATTTTTTTCAGTTTCAGTTAAAAAAAAGATTAGATTCTTCATTTTACACTATTTTTTTGTGGGTACACAGGAAATGTTATGAACTTTTTTAGCCAATTTGAGAGTCAGATTTTTTTTTGCACCTACCTTATGAAACTTCTTTTTGAGAGAAACTTCATAATTTTTTTGTGGGTTCATTTGTTAAATTTTGCTTTTTTTTTAGCCAATTAGAGGAAAGCTTCAACTTTTGCTTACTGAGAGAATATTCTAAATCAACCATTTCTTTGAGTCCTTGGATTGATGTGCATTTCTCTCTGGCATATTTCTACAAATTTTCTCCTTAGAATTAACGATGGTTGCTAATATGAAAACCAATAAGGTGAGTGAATTTTCTACAGAATTTGATGAATTTAGAAGCGAAAGGAATGCTTCCTGTTACTGGATTTTTGAGAATGTGTGAATTTTTTAAAGGAATGGTTCCACAGATGGATATGAATGACATTACAGGTTTAGTTTAGTTTTTATTAACATCACTCTAGAAGCAACACAAGGGCTATTGGTGACAGACCTTGTCATTTTGAACCATGGTCAAGTGACAAGGACGACACTCTGAGCTGGAAGCCCCTCTCCTAACGCACCACACCAACAGGAGGACTTTGGGCCCCAACAGATTTAATGTGCATCAGTCCCGGCTATACAGCGGGTTTTTAGCAGCTAAAGATCGAACCACGACTGAACGAAAACTGCTGGTCACGAATCCGAAGCCATGACCACTAGGCTACCACGGCCACTACGGCATTACAGGACAAAAGGATAAAATATTCAGAATTTTAGCAAAATTAGTAGGAAAAGTTTATTTTTCTTGATTCAAAAGAAAATGTGTGATTTTGTTCAAGTAATGAGATAGTGGGGTAGGATCCTATTTTAGCTGGCTTGGCAATGTCTGGTATTTTTTCTGGTGGTGATATTTTTCCAAATGTGGCTACCCTGTTTTCTCTTCACTCTGGTGGCCTTAAATTAGGCAACCCTTTCAAATTTGTCATATGAATTGGGATTCCAGTTCACCAACTATTTTTTTTATATACTCTCTCTGAATAATTTGGCTCTTGCGCCACAGTCACACACTCATTCATCTGTCTCTGGATGTTATTTTTTAGTCAATCACGATAAGTAGTTTTTTGATATGTAATTTGTTCAGCCAATAACAGTCAGAAGATTTTTGCGCCTCCGTTTCAATTCCAAAAATTTGCATTTTTTAGTACTTTTTTTTTTTCGATGTTTCTTTTTAGGTTTCGTTGATTATGTTAAACTTTTTTAACCAATTAGAGGTTATGATTTTTGGCGCTTCCGTTGCTAAACTTAGACTTCTCAGAGTTTCTAGAACATTCTGAATTGTCAATTACTGCATTTTCAAACTAGTTGAATTCTATAGTGTTTTTCACTAATCCTGTGCTTGAGGGGTCTGTGTATTATTACTGCTTCAATTTTGCATATATAAAATTCTTCCGTGGATTTTTATTCCACTTCTGTTATTGGATATTTTCTGCCAATTGATTTATGTTTCTGCATTTCATAATTCTCTGTATTTTTTCTCGAGTACAAGTCCTTTCAAAGGCTTCTAGTTTGAGTTCGAAAGAGGTGAGTGAATGTACTGTAAAATTTTTGTCTGATTTGCAAATCCAAATTGAAAAACCTGCTCAACACTATCTTTTTAAAACATTTTTCTGATACACAACGCCATCTTTTCCAAGCTTCCCGAACCTTCGCGTTTGAAAAAACCTGATTTTGGCGCCAATTTGGCCAATTTCGATTTTCGAAAACTCGCCAAGAAGCCAGCTAAAATAGGATTGTACCAGATAGTGTTTTGAAAGGTTTGTTAGAGAAAAATGAAAAATCAGCTGTAATTCATTATATTTTGACGAGATAGAGAGTAACTATGTTTGATGTTTGAGTAACTAGATTTTGTTTGGTAAGTATATGAATGAGTTTGTTATGGGCTAAATGAAGAATCATTAGTGGATTAGAATGTTT
>BMAW01054269.1:0-10201 GCA_019974015.1 Nephila pilipes
TATATATCATAGCTACAAAACACAAAAACAGTAACATCTGCATCTTAACAAACACCTAAAAATAATTTTGAAAACTATTATAACGACTGAAAAATCAAGATTAATGTTTTATAAAATCGGCAGCAATCTATCTCTTCCAGAAAAAGAATTATTAACACCAAAATCCCTAACCTTCTACAATACACAAATACCGTGGTCTCAACAAACAAAATAATTCGAGTAATAATTTTCTGACAAAAAAACTTGCATGGAAACTAATACGATCTCATCATGAAAATTCCGAAAAGCAAAATGCAGTATTTTCCTAATCATGGATTCTAAAATGACTACTTTCAAAACAAATTGTTTCTGTACATGTCGTTCTCTGGTAGACCAATTATCACTTATGGCATGTTCAATCAAGGGCGTGGCAAAAGTAATATTAATCTACTCGAAAAACATAGCTCAACGATTTAATACAAATCTAGATGTGGTACATCAGAAATACGAAACTTAAAAGCTACTAAAACCTACATTTAGAAAATATATCCAAAAACTGCCAAAAAATTTTTTCTCCACTCTAAACCTCACCAATAACATCAACATGATTATCTTGAAAATTACAATCGCAGCTTACTTTACGCGTACGCGTAGCTTCGGCGATGACAGAAATTCCTTTTCTGAAAAGCATGCGAAGGTGATTAACTTCTTTCCATTAACGGAGACGACCCTCGAACGATACAACCGATAATGGCCATGGAAATGGAATGTAACAATTCAAGACTCTTCATCATCAGTTCAACGGTAGACAAGGAACCTGCGACTCTAGACTGAGCGAATTTAGAAAGACTGAGGATCCGAAATAACATGACGCCACCCATGTGGTATGCGCTACATAGAATCCTAGATATATGGGATGAAAAGCGACTCTGGCAAGAGCAAGTGGATCTTACCTGATGACAGCCAAGGAAGGCAGTTATGCGAGGTGAGATCTCTTTCCTAAATGCCCCACTCGGCTGCCCCCCCTACACACACAACTTCCCACCACTCCTGAAAAAAGAAAAACAATTAATTTTGATAATGAAGGTTTCCAAACCCCACCAATTAGAAAACAAGCAAAAAGGAAAATTATCGAGCAACATTTTCCTCAAATAATTGAAACCTCTAACAAATTTAAAAACCTAAAACTCCAAAATGAGATATCAGAGTCTCAAACAATCCAAGAAGAAAACGAGAATAAAAATAATGATACAGAAATGACTATCAAAAACCAATTACCCCCACCTATAATGCTAAAAATAACTAAAAACTACAGGCAACAACTAAAAGAACTCACTTTAGCTTATGAAAACCTAAGAACAAAACTTTCGGGAGAGTATATTAAACTATACGTTGATACCCCCGAACAATATCGTTCTCTAACCAAATATCTCAGACAAACCGAAACAGCAGAATACTATGTCATAAAACCCAAGCAAGAACGTCCAATCCGAGTTTGCCTGAAAGGACTCCCACGGGACACAGATATGGAAGATATCCAAGAAGAATTAATTGAACTTGGTTTTAACCCACAAAAAATCTGCCAACTTCAAAATAGACGAACTAAACTTCCACTACCGATCTTTCTAATTACCCTCCCTAGAACAGAAGAAACTGAAAAAATATTCAAAATTACAAGACTCTGCTTCATGACAATAAGAGTAGAAGGATACCGAGGCAGAGGGGTAACCCAATGCTATCGATGTAACTTTTTCAACCACTCAGCTGAGAACTGTTACATGGCACCCCGCTGCCTAAAATGCGGAAGCACACATATGACTCGAGATTGCGAAATAAAAGAAAGGATCAGTAATCCTGAATGTATCAACTGCGACGAAACCGGACATATGGCCTCGTACGGAGGATGCTCCGCCTTCCCCAAACTACCCAAAAAGAAGAACACATTCACAGTAAAAACAAATAAGATCCGAGAAAATCACACCTTTGCAGCAGCTGTAGCAAATAACCCTCAACAGAGGGCGCCACGAGACTCTGATATCACAACACAAACTGAGACAGGGAGAAACCGTGACTACCACTACAACACAAATAACAGACCAAGACCTGCTGAAAATTATCACTCCGATAACTTCTACCAAGCAATTGAACTCATTGCAAATCTAGGTGAAATTTTTAATAAGCTCCCAGGACTGATCAAACATCTACCCAGCATCAAAGCAGCTAAAGGTGCGGAAAATAAAAAATACGCGCTAATCGAAGCGCTAATGGATGAAGACATTGAGATCGGAATCACGCTTTAAACTCCTTAGCCTCAGTTTGTGTTCCTGGAATGCAAACGGGGCACTCTCCCATGTTCTAGAACTAAGAAATTTTGTACAGAAGCATAGCCCAGATATCCTTTTATTACAAGAAACACATCTGAGACCAGAAAACAAATTCTACATCCCAAATTACATTTCATATAGAAATGACAGAGCAAACCAATCCACACAACACTCCTCAGGAGGAACCATGATCCTAATAAAAAAATCACTACCACACCACTGCCTGACAACCCCACCACTCCAACATGTTGAAGCAACCACCATTATTTTTGAACCACCAAAAGTAAAACCAATTGCAATAGTTTCCATTTATATACCTCCATCCTCAGACAACAATTTATTCATACATGACCTAGAAATTCTCAGAAAAACCAGCAGCAGCTGTGTCATTTTTGGCGATTTTAACGCCAGACACAACGCTTGGAACTGCACCCAAAACTCAACAAGAGGTATAAACTTAAAAAGCTACACAGACAAAAATGACATTCAAATAGCATACCCACCAACACACACACGATTTGGAACAAATTCTGCAAACACAATCGACTTTGCACTAATATATGATTTCAACTACAAACACAAAATTGTCTCACTACCCGAGCTCTCATCAGATCATAACCCCATTTTCCTAGATTTTAACTACCAAACATCAATTGAAATTAATACTCGTGCAGTTACCACCTGATGGTATAAATTCAGACAACAACTAATAGAAACCATTCACCCAACAAATTTTACAAATATCAACACAACAAACAAACTTGAAAACAAAATTATTGACCTCACAGACAAAATCAATCAAGCATATGAAAAGGCATCCACACCAGTTACAAACAAAGACATCAGATACACCCCATCCTACATCAAAAACCTCATAAAAACCAAAAACTATTTACGAAAACAATATCAGAGAACATGAGATCCAGAAATAAAAACTGAAATGAATAGAACTCAAAATTTAATTAAAAAAGAATTTCAAAATTTCTCAAACAAAAGCTGGAATGATAAACTTAAATCTCTAAACACACAAGACAACTCACTCTGGACACAAACTAAGATTCTTAAAAATAAAAGATGCAGTATACCACCCTTAATTATCAATAATCAAACTGCAAACACTGACACACAAAAAGCTGAACTACTTGCAAACACACTCGAACAAAATTTCAAAGAAAACAACAGACCACCAAATCCAGACACAGCCATTGACACAACAGTAAAAAACACAATACACACCTTCCTAACTTCCACACCACTCCAACACTCCATTAAACCAGTTTGGCCAGAAGAAATACAAAACTACATCAAAAAGGCAAATATTAAAAAAGCTCCTGGCAAAGATGGAGTAACAAATAAAATGCTTAAAAACTTTTCAACTAAAATCATACTAATAATTACTTATTTAATTAACAAAATACTAAAAATGCAATATTTTCCAAAATGTTGGAAAACTGCAATAATTTTTCCCATACTAAAACCAGGCAAAAACCCAAAATCACCAGACAGCTACAGACCAATATCACTCCTCTCATCCATAGATAAACTAGCTGAATTTGTAATCCTAAACAGATTCAAAGAACACATTTACCAAAATAATATAATAACACCAAACCAATATGGATTCACTAAAAAACTCTCTACACTTCACCCCCTTCTTAAAGTAACAGAATTAATCTCCTCAGGACTAGAAAAACAAAAAACCACAGGTGCTGTTTTTCTAGACATACAGAAAGCCTTTGACAGAGTATGGTTAGAAGGACTCATCTACAAACTAATCACCTACTCTTTTCCTAACCCACTAATACATCTAATTCACTCATACATCACAAACAGGGATTTTCAAGTCAAAGTACAAAATTCACTATCAAGCCCCAGAAACATTTCTGCGGGAGTTCCACAGGGCTCTTTAATTGGGGCCCATTTATTTAATTTGTACCTGAATGACATCCCCACTTACACACTCACAACACTAAATATGTATGCCGACGACACAGTAATTCTTGCCACTTTTAAAAACCCTAAGACTGTCACAAAAGCACTTAATAACCACCTTAAAATATTAGAAATTTTTTTTTAACACATGGAAAATAAAAATAAATGTCGATAAAACAGCTGCAGTTCTTTTCACAAGAAAAAAGTTACCACCCCCACCACCCACATTCTATCAAACTGACATCCCATGGTCTCAGACAACTAAATATCTAGGTGTTACCCTTGACAAAACTTTAACTTGGAAACAACATATAACACAAACGCGAGATAAGTTCCGGACCAACTTAAGGAGTTAGCAGAAATCTTTTTCATACTCCCAGGGCTACTCACCAATCTACCAAAAATCAAAGCTGCCAAAGGCAGTGCTAATAAGAAATTCGCCATACTCGAAGCCATTATGGACAATAATAATAATGACGATTAATAGCACAAACCTAAATTTTAACCCAATGGGTATTAAGATTTGTTCCTGGAATGCCAATGCAATCACTTCTAAAATGGTTGAGCTTCGGGAATTTATTATTAAACACTCACCTGACACACACACACACACACATTCTTCTTATACAAGAAACTCACCTTAAACCCACTCTCAGCATTTTTGTTCCAAATTATACTTACTATCGTAATGACAGAATTACAAACGAAGTTGCTTCCGGTGGTACGATGATCTTAATTAAACGCTCACTTAAACATTTTAACCTACCTACCCACCCCTTCAGTGGGTGGAAACCACTATTATAGTCTTAACCCCATCAAACCAAAGCCCAATCTCAATAGCTTCTATTTATATTCCTCCTAATTCTGATCCCCTTCTTTACACAATAGACCTTGAAACTTTAATACAAACAAATAACAACTGCATTCTTTTTGGCGATTTCAACGCCCATCATAAAGATTGGAACTGTGCACGTAACTGTACTAGAGGTATTCAACTCAAACACTTTTCAAATCAACTCGATCTTAAAATTCTCTTCCCTCCCACCCCGACTAGATTCGGCTATAACTCTTCCTCCACAATAGACATTGCTTTAATAAGGGAATTCCATCACCCGCACAAAATTACTTCTATCCCCGAATTAAATTCAGATCACAACCCAATTCTACTTGAATTCTCATACGAAATTCCATACAGTATCAACACCAGCGCCAACTATACATGCTGGTCAGCGTTCAATAAACATCTTAATGACACCACTAACTTTTTAAGTCTCTCCCAAATCAATAACACCCAACAACTTGAAACTAATAATAAAGCTCTAACTGATAATATTATTATAACAATATATATATCAACGACACAAAACAACAGGTGCAGTCTTTCTAGATATACAGAAAGCATTTGACAGAGTTTGGTTGGAAGGGCTCACCTACAAACTCATTAAATACTCATTTCCACACACACTTATACACCTAATCCACTCTTACATTACAGGGAGAGAATTTCAAGTTAAAGATTTAGATTATTGTTGGGGTTTATTGTGCCATACTTTTTGAAGATTATTGCTTGAGTCTTATCAACGTTGATTGCTATCCTCCAGTCCGTTAACCAAAGTTCTAAGATGTTGAGATAATCCTCCTTCATTTTTAATTTCAGTAGACTGTTTCATAAAACTTTTTAGAGTTGGTCGACATGAGAATTTTTCTTTGAGTTTTTTGAAAAATTCTAATTCTTCATTTTTATTTTTTTATCTGAATGAAGCCTCTCAAGATGATCTTTCATTTTTGACGGTTTCATGTATTCATTTCCAAAAGTTTTTTCGCATATAAGACACATAGGAATAGTTTCATTTGTCGGTGAACAAATAAATCCAAATTTTAAGTAATCCAATGAATAATACCGACATTTCTTTTTAGATACTGAAGCTGTCATTTTTAAATTAGGGTTCTGTAAATAAGTTAAAATTAAGTTGGTATATTATACTAATCCACATTATTAAAGCTTACCTTTTCACAAGTAACAATAATTAAAATTGATATCAAAACTAAACAAATAGTTTTATAGAAACAATAACTAATTATCCAATGGTAGATATAATAGTAGTAATAATGACACTACAAGCATTTAATACTGTTCACAGTTCACAAAAATAGCTGAAAATGCATATATTTGCGTTTGTAGCATCCAGTGTAGAATTGGACAAGCGCACATATGCACCTGACTCATATGCAAGGCTCGTATGGTTTGCGATGGAGACAAAGGGCGAACCAACGACACGATGCGTAACTGCCGTATTAAAAAGAAAAAAACTAAAACCACAAACATAAGAAGAAAGAAAACGGAGTACAGAAGATTCCCTTCGCGCTTAATGCATAGAAAGCCAACGGCAGTGTCGTCGCTCGCCAAAGGCTCCTAATTGGTTGATGGGTTCGCCAGCAAGAGACACGGATAAGCCTCAATCGCTCTTCTGGCTACATACTATGAGTCGTGCAAAATACAAACTGGTCACAAGGTCAAGTTGTAACGTCACGGTATACATACGAAAACACATAAGGAAAAAAGGGGCAGATTGTTTTCTGATTTATTATTTTATTTTCTATAAAGAATATAATATTAAGTCAATTATAAAAATATTTTTAATTTTTACGTACGCAGTTAGATATGTGTGATTTGCGTATTAAGAACTGTTTTTCCTTCGAGTCCCAATAGACCCCCATTCGACCCCTTGGGTCAGATAGACCCCTACTGTTGTTAAATAGACCCCTAGGGGTCTATATAGACCACTTTGGCGACCCCTGTGCTACCTCTTTATTCATAAATAATGCCACTGTCTTTTCCATTCATCAAACTCCCTGCCAGAATAAGAAAAATATATTTCAAATTTAAATTTGTATCTTCATAAGATTGTTTGATCAAATCTGTCATAAGATTTAAGTTTTATACCGCTCATTCTTGAATACACTCTACATCAACTGTGCAATACGAATAATATGATGGATGAAATTTCTTTAAGTGGACATTATAACTCCCTTCCTGTGAAAATGTGAGATTGCATATCTCACAAAGCCCTATTAAACGGCTGCTTTTGCCAAATTTCCAATTGCATTTTTACTTAAAAAGCTCTAATTATGAAAAATGAGTAGGTAGTACACCTGATGATTATCTGATATTAAAGATATTCTTCATGTATTATGAATGAGCCCAAATGAGCTATTGTAAGTCTATAAAGAACAATTTATTTTCGATTCTACCTATGGCACCAACAGATACAGCTTTCCACTTAGATTGTTAGTGATGAAAAACGATGAAAGATTCCCAGTTGCTGTCTGTTAATCAAACAATGTTTGTTCTGAAATTAATAATACAACTAGTTTTTGAAGAAATTTAAAAAAAACTGCTGACTTCAATATTAAAATTATTTATGACTGATGATCATGCCTTATTTATATATATATATGGTTAAAAGTTTATGGGGAAACAATTCTGTTTACTATGCAGCAGGCATATCTTGTATGACTGGAAAAGACAAATAAATGTTAACATCAAAAATTTAAGGATGCCATTGGAAAGTAATTTTAATCAGATTTCACATGAAATGAAGCACTAAGTAACTTTCTAGTGCATGTACAAATAATTTGTTTAAGAATATAAAGAAGATGAAGAAACCTAAACAATAATTGAACTCAAACTGAAACCCAAATATTTAGGTCCATACAAGATAACGAAAATCAAACCGAACGACAGTTACGATGTTCAAAAGTGTGGCTTTTTTGAAGGTCTAGCGAAAACTAGTACTTGTGCTGAATATCTCAAGCATTGGACCAACAATGCTATTACCAGAAATGATGAACTAATGAAATGACATTTTCATCCGAACTTTAAAAAGACATTATTTTTTTTCCTTATTATCTTTTTTATATTATAGAGTGAAATTCATTTTTTTCTCATTATGTTGTGTTTTTCTACTGTATTAATTTTTTTTTTCAATTTTTCAGATATTGTGAAGTAGCTTAAATTTTTTGAATTTTCCTAATTGTTAATATTCAACCATATAGTAATCAACTTTTAAGTGAATATGTTCTTAATTTTCAATTGTGTTATTATTTTGTTAATTTTGTATGCATATATATCATTGTTTTAATTATACCTTTACTGGCTCACCTGAGGTCAGGTGATATTGTCGGATGGCCGATTGTGGAAATTGTCCCACTGCACTACAGCAGCGCCACCTTCAACTTAGATTAGATTAGATGGCTAGATCTCGAGGTGTAAGCACGCAGAATTGCGTGTCCGTCTTTTTCTTTAATTTTTCATATGTAAATAAATCATATTTACTTTTAAAATGAGTGTGGTTCTTGACAATATACCGACGCCAACCTCCACATATATTTCAATAAATGTGGTCGCATTGAAGTAACATTAAATATAAGTTTATTTATATATGTTTCGCTGAAGCAAACTACTACAAAGGGATATTCTTACGTTGATGTAAATAAACAAATTTGAACGTTAAAAATGTTAAAGACAAACAATATAATAGAGAAACTTCGTAAATGCAGAACTTACTGTTATAAACACATTGCTTACAAGAAATTGAAACGAAAACGGCAGTATGATTACATGAACAAAGAACCAGCTATTGCATATAAATGATTCCTCAGTATTCCTTATAAGTTTGCCGCTGATAACGAAATAATTATGTGGTCCTTACACGCAAGTTGCGCTTTCTGCGAGCGTTTAGGCAGCGAGAGCGTCCTTCAAGCTCGTGTCATGATTCTAGTTATGAAGACGTGACTATTGGTGGCTTTTACACTTTCTGTTGTGTAGTATTGGGTAGATTAGCTGCTATAGGTTGAAGGATAAGAAATATTACTTAATATATTACCTTTAACTACATTTTAAAAATAGGTGTAATTAAGTAACACAAAATATTTGTACGAAATGATTTTTATTGCATCATTGTTAACACAATTGCTTTCCATTTCAACTGAATTACTTGACATATATTCCATCCAAGTATTAAGGTAGTACTAATATGTGTTGATAAGTTTCAATTTAAATGTAAAGAAACGTTAATACATTGTAATCGAAACAGTTTTAGGAAACAAATATCAAAAATAATAAAATATTTAAGTTATAGTTGTCATTTTTAAACTCACAAAATCATGTAAAAAAACTTCATTGCTTAAATTCTTTAGAACTATAACTTTTCTTAAAAAATGTCTCAGCATGTGTAAATTTTAATAAACCTTTTTAAAAGAAAGGAAAAAAAATGGCTTGGTTTCACTAGTGTCTGCAAAATAAAAATTCTGCTTTGCGACTCCAAGCGGGCTTACAAAGCGGTCCTGAAAATTTAATTTAGATTTTAAAGAAATATTAGTTGCAATCCATTCAGTATCTTTCATTTAATATCATACATTTTCTTTGCAGTATAATTTAAAAAAAACAGACTAAAGCCCAATTTGAGCTGTAAAACATATTTATATATTGAAAAAATACCATTTCGGAATTATTATAGTGTCATACACAATCTCTGAAATGATATTAATTGTTCTGCTGTACATATGCCACAAGCCGTGGACGAACTACCGCATAACTATGTATGTGAAACGAAATGATAAGCTTTCGAATGCTTAATTAAACCTAACTCCGTCCAACGTTGAAAAGAGCTGAAGACGTTTTACGCCCAGAAGTTTAAAATATCACACTAAGATTTAATATATTACGGAGCAAAAGACAAGCATATTCGTCTCATAAAAAACTGTTTTCTACGTGGTATAATTTCTATATAAAGCTACTCATTCCGGTTTTTTTTTATGTATATGTATTGCTTCAGTTATAAATCTTATTAATTCAATGAAACATTTTGTTCAAAGATTCTTCTACGATTAATTAAAATATTTTTTTTATTATATAATTAAATCCGACATGTAAATTATGAGTATTTCATTTGAATTTAATGAAA
>BMAW01054269.1:10211-29384 GCA_019974015.1 Nephila pilipes
ATTTTTTATTATATAAATAAATCCGACATGTAAATTATGAGTATTTCATTTGAATTCAATGAAATAAATTTTTATTATTCATTAATAATAAAAATTTATTTATGAATAATAAAAATTTTAATGTATATAGTCATTAATTTTAAAATTAATTAAGATTTAGAATTAAATAAAAAGAAATTTCATACATGCTAATGTTTTGGAGGGAGTGAGTCTCAAGACTAATAAAGGATGACAAGATTTTTACTGGAGCGCCTGAGCTCTTAATCTCCATGTCAGTTTTTTGCTTGACTTTGGCTTTCCATCCCAGAATTACATTTAGTCTATTGAAAATGGCTGTTTAATTAAATGAGAATGAGAAAAAAAAAATGAAAAAAAGTTAAATTAAAACTGGATATTTAAAGAGTCTTGAGTTTAAAAGTTATCTTTTTAAAACGTTTTTCTGAATTTCACTTGGTGTGTGTGTGTCATCAAATTTTCGATCGTTAATTTAACCAACTTCCCATCAAGCTAGAGCTTTGAAATTTCGGGAATCGTTCGTACTCGCCTAACAATGCAATATTTAGACGTTTGCAACAAGTTTTAACTCATATTTCAATATTTTTAATAAGTCAAAATATTTTTTCCTCTCGGCGCTTTTAGGATTGAGGAAAAAATTTCTTTCCCCCTCTGGAAACACCGGGCACTCCCCAAGCCGCATGAGGTATCGTAAAACTTTTGTACTCACAAAGGGGAGATACTATCTCCGAGATAGTAAGGGTTGCTGACTTTTAGTCTGTAATCATTCGCAAGAAAGAAAGTTTCCAATATTTGGTGCCATGTCTTATCACAATAATTTTTTCTGAATTCTGGTTCCCATTTTTTGTAATAGAATGACTTGCAAACTTTCAAATGCATGTTTTGATTTTATGAGTATTACGAATTTTTTAAAACTCTCACAAATGTCTCTTTTTAAGTAAATTTTAAAGTTAAAAATAACTAATAGTTCTAACTAATATTTCAATAATTTTCTCTTAATAAACTTTGCCACCATATAAAAACGTTGGTTTTTATATCGAATTACTTACATTCAAGCGAAATTTACTGAGAGGTAGGTGCGGAGATGAGGGTGAGAGTCAGCCGACCAATGGAGTTGCTGTTTCTATGGGGGTTTGTTTCATCAGGAGAAAAGTTGGTTTGGTTGAAAGGAGTGTTGTGATTGGTCTAGAAGATGTGAGGCGTTGGGTGTTTCAGAGAAGAAAAATTTGGAAAGTGTGGGTTTTTAAGAAGGAATTAAAAGAAATTAATAAATATCTAAAAGTACATTTTTGGGTCGTTTAATAGATAGATTGGAAGTGTAATTACAAATATTTAGGAGTGTATTATTATTAATGTTCATGAGACTGTTAAAGAAATTTTGAGATGTTTTCTTATGAAATGTTTTACAGTGGGGAAATTTATGTAAGTGTAGATGTCAGTGTTTCTCATGAACCGTTTAGCGTTTACTATTTGTCTGAAAATATTATTTTGCGCTTTTTCAAGTTTATTTAGGTGCGTGTTTGCAGCAAAGATTAAACTGCATGAACCATTGCTATGGCACTACTTATGTAATCTCATGTTTACTCAAATTTCCTATGTACAGAGCCATCTAGTTGCCATTTCGAGAACAACCCGTCAGTTGTATCGTGGTTGATATCTTTGTGGCATTAAACAACAAAATCTCAATACCTTTTCGTCTTTTTTGAATATTTACATATCAGTACAGTACTAGAGCTTTGCAGAAACTAAATCGTCATTTAGTTGCTTCAAAAATAATACATAAGAAATGTTTTCTGAATTTTTTGTTCATTTTGGAACAGAAAATTCTAAAGTAATCAATTAATAAAGAAATTCGTGGTTTATTTTGACTGTTCAAAATTTTTATAATAATAAAGAATTAGAATTTTGCACTGATTTGTACAAATAACATCTTATGTTTAATGAACCGAAAATAAAACAAGAAAAAAAAAGACGTTTGTGAATTTTCAATTAACACCACTTTTAAAAATTCGTATATTTGTGTTCTTATAAAAAAATTTCTCAATTTCATGAATTTTCTAGTTGTCAGATAAGCAGATTTCCAATCGGCTGGTATATTAACGCGTTCACCATTACCAAGAGGTGTCCGTACGTCGCAGAAGAGTTATTTTGGCGATATTTCGCTTAATGAAGTTGCTTCTAAGATTACCAGAGTTTTTCCTACAGCTATAGAAAAGCTTTCTTTTTTTGCCTGATTTATTAGAAAATATATCATTTTATTCAATTAATGAGATTATGCCTTTCGTCAAGTGTTAAATGAAAAAAGCAATCGTAGATCGTTATGTTCGGTCGAAATAGAGAGATATTTGTTTTTATGCGAATAATAGCTATGCTCGATGCACTTCGAGTAGCTTAAATTCGTTTGACAAGAGTACGAATAAGTTCAATGAATAGTCGTTCGTGGATCGGAATGTTTTGTAGAAAGAAAGTGAGGTCTATTTTAATGTCCATTGACTATGTGATACTACGCAAACATTTTCGAGGAAAGGAAAGATTAATGGATATTAATGTCACTGTAGAACGAAAGAAGGTCAATTTGTCATTTGTTTTGCCGAGAAAAATAGAGATGTTATGTTAATTGAATAACGATATTTTGATTTGGAAGGTGAGTATGAATACGTTTGAGTGAAATGAAGATCCGGTTGTAGATGAACGGCGATCAAAAGAGGAATAATTGATGTTGAAAGCATTAATGCTTTCAGACACTTCATCCACGATTTTTAGGTATTTATGCTAAAGATCCTCCGTAAAAGCAGGTGAATAAAAAATTTTCTAGTTTTTCCCTCTTCCACTTCAAGTTCTAACTAAAAAAATCACCCATTTCAGCGAATTTTGAAATCGCGCATAGTAGTTGGGTTACATTGCTTTTTCTCCAAAAATTTCATGTTTTGATGTTTCCTATCACCCCTTAATTTTTTGCTCATGTTTCGATACGTAATTTTGAGTAACAGCTTATATCTTTACTTTTAATTGAGTTAGAATCTTTAGTTTAAGATCCCCCACCAACTTTTCCACAACTCCATTAATATGAAATCCGTCTACTCATTTTGTGTTTGCATATTTTAGTTTTTAAAGTCCTCTTTGTCCCTTCCGAACAGATATCTTTTTTTTCATCTCGAAGCCTTCAATGCCCTCAGCTCGCTGGACCAAATGTTTCTGATGATAGCTGAGGTGCAAGAAATTGTAAAAATGAGTGGATTGTAATTTTTGTAGAACAATAACAAAAATTATTACTTCTGTAACAATTGGCACACAAGTGTATGAATAAAGGTACATAAGTGTGCTGCGGTATATTCAATTCTTTAAGAGCGATAATCCCGATCATATGTTCATGTCGCTTACAAAGGTCGTTGTATTTGATACACCCAATGCAGTTCATACAAGCAACCATACGCTTACGTCACTAATACTCAAAGAAGATTTAAATTGACACCATTGGGAAGGGACCAGAACTAAGAACTCGTTTCACCATATCTAGCGTTTATAGAGTCTTTTTCTCAATTCAGATGGCGCTACCTATCCATTGATTTTGGAATGCAGTTTAAGAACAACAGCACTCTTCAGTGCTATTTCTGAAAAACTTCTCTTTTAATGAAGATTCAAACTCTACCATCTCTTCAATATCAACGAAATCTGACGACACCAGCTCCTCCTGTCAAAGAAGGAAAATAATCGAAAAGGAAATCCAACGTCTCGTTACTCGCAAAGAATGTTCCAAATCTTCCCTGGCTATCAATTCGAAAGATCAACATGACCACAGCAAACAACATTTTAAATTTGTATCTAATATTCTCGAAGAAACGAACAAGGAATTGGAACGACTCGAGGGTGAGTACGCTTCTTCAGCGCCTTGCGAAACTGCTGGTTGCCCTGTTCATCACACCCCACACATCACCCCAAGCATAAATTCTACTAAGAGCAATGACATTAACTTTGATGGTTTTATGACACCACCCAAAAGAAAAACTGCTCGCAAATTAAATTTAATTACTAACTCGCAAATTAAAATCCCCACTAAAAATAAATACCAAAAACTGACTACTATTGAAAATAATCAAAATTGTGATAATTCAATCCAACCAAACTCAGAAAATAATTCTAACAAAACTAAGAATCTCCCTCCTTCAATTATGCTTAAAATAAGTCAAAATTTCAGACAACACTTAAAAAAATTAACAACTGAAATCCCCACCCTACGTACTCGTCTTTCAGGCGAATACATCAAACTGTATACTGATAATTTCGAAGAATACCGAACTCTTAATAACATATTAAAAACTAAACCTTATGAATTATACGTCATAGAACCTACAATTACACGTGCTTTGAAAATTGTTATCAAAGGATTACCGCGAAATACTGACATAAATGATATTTTTGAAGAACTCGAAGAACTAGTTTTTAACCCAACAAAACCAGTTAACAAACAGGCGATCAAAGCTCTCCCTACCGATCTTCATGGTAACACTATCTGGGAACGAAACTAACCAAAAAATTTTTGATTTATACAAAATCTGTTATATGTCAATTGCAAGAGATAGTTACAAAAATAATGCAACTACTCAATGTTACAACTGCAATAAATTCAATCACAGTGCACAAAACTGTCATATGATTCCACGATGCATCAAATGCTAAGGTGCACACCCCACCCGCGACTGCCTAAAAATAAAATTGAAGAAATAACTTGTATTAATTGCAACACTAAAGGACATTCTGCTTCATACAAAGGATGCAAACTCTCCCCCCCAAAGATTCACATAATAAGAACAATATCGCTCAAAATAAAACCATCAGAGAAAATTTCACTTTCGCACAAGCAGTAACTCCTTCACCACATATAGCGCTGCCTACCATTGAACCACCCAAACCTAGCAAACCACCAAAAACACTACTCATTACTACAACCAAAGTAAAAAACAAAACCCAGTTAACATTTTAATACAGGCAATAGACCAACTTAAAGGCCTTGCAGAAATTTTCGCTCTATTACCAGAACTTCTAATTAATTTACTAGACTCCTAATTAATTTACCAAAAATTCAAGCAGCTAAAAGCAACACTGCCAAGAAAACTGCAATAATTCAAGCTCTTATGTTAAATGATGTTGAACCAATACCACACCACTATTTTAAATTTAGTAATTTTTATTCATATATATAATTATTTAAATTTCTCTTACATAATACGCTTATTACATTCTTATTTAAAATTAACGATTCCTAAATATATCACTGATTTTTTCCTATACTTTTAATTAAATTACACATCAAAAGGGCAGCCAGTAGCAGTTTCAGTGTTCCTCACCACTCGGCCAATGGAAATTTTTCATCTCGATTTCTCATCATGCAAAAACTTTCTTTTCATTCTGAAATTTTTTTGAATTTTACTAACAATAATGAAAGCTCCATCCATGCAATGCTGCAATACCATATACAAGATTAAGGCTTGAAGAGTGCTCAAGGCGCCCGTTGAAACGTTAACGGGACCAGAAACGCTTGGCATTGTGCCAAGTAGAGACGCACTGTATATCAGAATCATTACAAAACGCATGCGTTAAAATTTCATGAAGCAAAGGTGCAAGTTTTGATTGCGTTACATAAGATTTGTATGAAAAAGCCGCTAGATAAAATGCTATCTGAGGACGGAATGAGAAACATTTTATTTTGTTAGGATACAGAAGCGTTTTAAAACTGCCACTCACAATGGCCTAATTAGAAATGACTCAGACAATATCACACGATTTGGAAGGAAAAGGAATTTGACCGACAATCGACAAATGTTCCCGAATATCAATTAAATAAGCTACTTCTACTAAAAAAATTTCGAAACGTCTCTTTAAAAAGAAAACAAATGTCATTCTTTGGAAGAGTCTGAATTCCAGTACTAACACAAAATTTTAAGAAAATGGAAAAAACACCGAAGCTGTTGAAACATCATCCGGAGGCAAGACTGAAATGGGCTAAAAATGTCACACCAAGGAACGATGAATGAAAACAATTTATATTTTCTGATGAAAAGAAATTTTTTTATTAATTTAAATTATACTTAGATCCTTTATTTATTTCATAATTTTTGAAATTAAAATGTTCTTATGAATTATTTAGACTGCAATGGCAATCAAGAAAAAATAGTTTCAACCAGAATAAACGATCCTTTTTATTTCAATTAAGAATTTTGAGATAAAAATATAATCTGTCTGTTGAAAACTGGGTTAAGTTAAATTTAATTGCTATGTTAGAGAATTGCATGACCGAAAGAGGCGGTGTAATCGCTACACCTTAGACAGTAGTATATTTTCGATTAATGAATTTATAAATGGCATAAACGCAGTATTATGACACAAATAAAAGAAAAAAATTGATAATTATTAAGACGTTTGCATAAAAAACATAGAGAACTAGAATTAAAAAAGATTACTAGAATAAAAATTGAAATTTATTGTCTGGGTAAGGGCATAAAATACATTGAAAATATATTTTGTGATTCATTTTTATTTTCTTTCACAACAAATTTAGCTGCTGAAGCAAAGCAAATCTGTCATAAATTTAATCTTTAAAAAGTCTTTTTTACGGTTTTCTTTGTAATTTCTTCAGGTAAAATTCAAAAGCTGTTTTATTTATTTCCGAACAAAATAACTCTCTCTTATTAATTCTTCATTGTAGGTTCAGATTTCTATGGAATAATTATTTTTTACTTATCTTCTATATTTATATATGAGCAAAATACCACTGACTGACTCATCACGAGATCTCTAATACTATTCAACCGATTGACTTGAAATTTAGCATAGTTACTCATTTTGTGATGTAAACGCTAAGAACGGATTTTACTGAAGTCTTATTCAAAATGTAATTATCATCCGTTAATCTACACTTATCCATCGGTATAGTATTTTTTGCGACTTTGTCGCCAAAAATGATATTGACCGACGCCAAAAGGAATAAAAAAAAAATTTTGTATACTGTGTATTATCACCAATTAAGTTTACTTGGCGAGATTTGCGTGTGCGAAATGGAAAAACACCAAATAATTTAATATTGAAGCGCTGAAGGAGGATTGGTATGATATTAGCGAAGGGGTTCTTTATGTGAAATTTCGTGCATGTCTAATATAGGAAACGTACATATTTAGCGATAGAAATAAATGAGTTTGGAACCCCACGGTTGGTGAAAGTGTAATTTAGCTCCAAAACTTAGCGGGATTTTGAAAAATACTAAAATGGTGACTTCTTCAGGAGTAGCGCATACGCAAGACAATCTATATATATATATATATATATATATAAGCGAAATACCGCTGAGAAGTTCTGGAAAACCATTATTACAGACAATCAATTTCTTAAAATTTTAAATTTAGATTATCATTATCGTTAAAAAATTGAACATTTTCTTGATATTTTACGTATAGTTTCCAAAATATATTATCGTTTTCCCAGCGAAGCGGGATGGTATCATCTAGTATAATATATTTCTGAAACTTATAAGGTATAATGAAAAGTGTGTTTAACAGCAAGAGTTCATTTATGTAAAGTTAATTGTAATAGTTTGCTGTACATTTCTGGTTATAGAATTAAAAATCGTATTTTCAATATAGAATTGTATTTGAGATTTACGTTGAAATCGTAGATTATCTTTGATTTTTTTTTTTTTTTTTTCCCATTTCCAATTTCACTCTTTTTGGGGGGATTTTGATGTAAATATATTGTTCGAAAAGCCTCTATAAAAATTTCTGTTACATACTTTTACTTTCATTGAAAACTTTTGAAAAACGCATTAATGGAATCGATAATTCTGTTGCGAAATAATTTAATTCAAATCATATTGGTTTTACTGTTTCTATAAGCACAAAAAATAATTTCTAAATTTCACATGACTTGTTAAAGCAAACTTGAATGTGTTTCTGGGATAGATTCATCATTTAGAAATTCTTGCACAAATACTTTTAATGATATCTGTAATACTAAACAAAACGTGAATAAATATTAAAATAAAATAATATTAAGGCAGTAAAACTTGAAACACAGATATTTTCACACGTAACGAAGCAGTACATAGCGGAGAAATTACCACTGAAGGAGTGATACCAATGAGAATGCAAAGGAGTGCACATTTAGTTATTCAAGCATTTTTCTATCCCTGGGGTGGGGAACAATATCGTAGTGTGAACATCCTACGTATTCCAATCCGGAATCTCAAGAATTAAACTGAATTTAAAATTATTAAAACAAACCATGTTCAGAAACTTAAATGTGGTACATTTTTAACTACCACTATTTTAATAAGTTCTGTTTAGTGAAGTATTTCCTTCAACTTCGTTATTCATACTTACCTGGCACTGGAGTTATCCTTGATCAAGAAGGAGGATCTCCCGAGCAGAGGCCTTCCATTGCACTTCGGTTGGCTGACGTTCGCCACATCCGCAAACAGCGGTTGCTTGGGGTGCACAATTTTTGGTAGCGGGGCTGCGGTACGCGCGGCCCCTGCGCAATTATAAAATAAGGCATTGATGCACTGTATATGTCAACGCGGCTGAATATTGGACCAGCTTTTCATCCGAAAGGCATTGTCAAATGCCGAAATAACAAATTCGAGTGTTTTCAAATCTTGCAAGTAAATATTTGTATCATTCTGGATCATTAACAGCACTGAATTTTTACATTTAATTCTAAATCACACTATATAACATTTGCATCTCATTATGTACTGATTCTATTTTTATTGACAGAAAACATATTTTCCAATAATTTAAATATACAAATCTTGTTTCAAATCTATATCTTAAGTCCAATATTTGTTAACATCTGTATGTGCGATCACCGCGCCACCTATACTGTGAGAACGTTATTGTTCATTCCATTGGGAAGAAAGTTATACTCCCGCCGTGTTTGTGACTGTAATGGGAAATAAAAACCCACACACATGTATGAAGGCACTATGAGCAGAGGTGCCTGGCGAGTTTTTTTTAAGTATATTTTCAGTCGACTGAAGTGTTTTTACTGCGACAATGAGAACTTAAATTGAGTAACTTTTGGAATTTTAAAGTAGTGTTGTGAAACGTTCCGATATTTTTCTACGTACATTTTAAGATATGTGGTTTCACAAAAAGTTATTTTATTCATTTTGAATGTCAAAAAATGCGTTAAACTTTCATTTTTAATTGATTTCCTCATTGGATTAGTTCACGTTTGAATGCTTTAATTTGATCGCACATGGTTGTAATGATCGGATCTAGCTCTTAATATTTAATTGAAACAAATGTTTGAAACAGAAAAGCATTTAATTGAATTATCTTCCACAAATTGGACGTAAACGTTGTCGTCTTCGAAAAAAATATATGAATTAAGCCCCCCCCCCTCCCGTTTTACTAATCGCAATCATTATTTCCGGAATAATGAAATAAAAAAAAATTCCAAGCACCGTGCTCTGCTTCATTAAAAACTTTTTTTTCCTTCCCATTTTGAAAGCATAACAAAGAGAAAAAAAATTCGAGCAATTAAAATTTTTATTCATTTGTTTGCGAGCTCTTGTAGAATGGATTAGATACTTTAATTCTCAACGGACATTCATCAAAATGCCTCATACATCCGAAAGGGAAATATTAAGAAACTTTGAAAAAAAAAAAAAAAAAGAAAAAACTTTTTTATACCTCTATAAAACTCATGTGCTTCCAAATAAAAATTTATTTACAAGTATTAAATGTAACAACTTCTTTACAACCAGATTCGAGCTACCATCAAAACATCCGGTTTATCAGTTTAACAACTGGGTTAAGAACGTAAATTTATTAAAACTTTACTCCATAATTTATTTCACATAGAGTAATTAGAATCTATTACAATTTTGAACAGCTGATGAAACTCTTGCGAATGATCCCTTATTTGTATGATTTAACAATACACATGTAATAAAAAAAAAATCTCAACACAATTCTATTACATATACACAATTCTGTTAAATAAATGTAGAATAAAACTTCTGAAAATACTTAAAAATTTCAAAAGAAACATTTAATTTTTTTACCAAGAAAAAAATACTGACAAGATTGAACATATTTTCCAATTACCTTTTAGCAACATTACTGAAATTTCAAATAATTTAAATCGGCGGTGGAAATGCAGTTTAACCCAATCGCTTAGCGGGATAAAATCGGTGATTTTTTTCGGCGATGCGGAAAGGAATTTTTTTTTCCATTTCACTAAAACTCATTCATAAGCGCTTTCCAAACCAAAATTTCGTTACTCATTGAACATAACTACATAAAAACAATTATCAATTTCTGACGATAAAAAAAAATGTCACCCTTTTATTCAAAAAATGTCCCAACGACATTAATTGTTCCTTTGATTTAAAATAATCGAGTGGTCTCATATTATCATGCTCATTTTAACAGAACTGTCTCTCTTTCGACAAAATATTCTCCGATGAACAAGTTACTCAAAGAACATTAAAAAACTATTAATTTCAAATAAAAACAAATATATCACTATTTTGTCGAAACAAAACAATCAATAACCGGTTTTTTCTCTTCATTCTTAACCCATTCAAAACACAATCTCATTACTCGAACAACAACAAAAAAAAAAACTTCTAATAAATAGGGGAAAAGGAGCCTCTCCTAACGCTCTTGCAAAAAAATAAGATAATTTTATCCTTTTGTCATGTAACGCCATTCCTATCCATCCGCGAAAAAAATCGCACTTTTTCATTTGTTGCAATCTGTTCTAAAGTAGTTAAAATCTGTTGGACAATCGCTAACCTCTTTTATATTCATACTAGCAACCATCGTCGATAAGTATCGACGAGAAAATACGTAGAAATATTCGAGAGAGAAATGCACAGCAGTTCAAGGAGTTCAGGCAACAAGAAACGATTGATCCAGAATATTTTCTCAAGTAAAAGCTATATGTTTTCAAACGAAGGTGCAACAAAATCACGTCCTCTAATTGGTTAAAACAAACTAAAACGAAATCAATAAAAACACAAAAAATTAGAAAAACTATCTGAAAAAGAAAACTCTTTAATTTCAAACCGAAGGCGCAAAAAAAAAAAAAAAAAAAAAAAAAAACCATATTCTAATTAGCAAAAAATACTCGCAACATAACCAACGTACCATCAAAAAAATGATGTAAAATAAAGAACCTGAACTAGTAACTGAAAATGAAAAATAATGTATTATAAAAATGTATTAAATGCTTGTTCCAATGTATTAATTACAATTAATCATGAAATGTAATTCAGTCAAATGGAAAATTCCAGAAACAAAAGAACATTTTTTACATCTAACAAAACATGAATATATATACATAGAATTAACAATTCATCTTCCACAATATTAGTACAATTATATGTGCATTCTATTTAAGAGCACAATTATAAAAAACTAATTATTTTTCTATAAAAAAAACCACTAACAAACATTCTCTAAAAGACTAAAATTATAAATCAACTAGCCTTATAGAAAACATCAGCTAGTATTTGAATAAATACAATCTGAATAATAACAGTTACAAACATGAAGTAAAAATGAATTAAAAGAGTACCCTGAAAAATATCAGGAGTGTATATAATCTATATTTATTTAGAGTTTTAAATTTCCAAAACAGAATAGCATGATAAAATTTTATGTACATATATGTATACATTTGAATCCAGATATTAAAAAACATCACATTCAAATTCATAGTTAATGTATAAAAAATAAAATTTTTTCATTCATATACTTATTTAACTATCCTTTCAACTTTCTGTACATGATATGAAGTTGGAAAATATTTTTCATTGTTGATTTTGTAAATATACCTAAGCCTATTAAAAATTGTGTTACTCATCTGTTAAACATGTAAAAGATAAATACATTTTCACATTTGAAAGTTCTATACCACAATATTTACATATATTTGAGTAATATTTACTTTTGAATATAAATGTATCCCCTGCCAGTGTTCTATACATTCCCTTCATTTAAATATTTTCTATAGCAATGCTTAAAAGGTGTATCGCAATGAATAAACCCAAAATAAGAGTAATGCACATGCAGAATGAATAATCATCAATAGCAATATAGAAAGATATAAATCATTTTTCAACCAAACTTAACCAAGAATTAAGTTGACATATACGAAATTTCTGTAATAAAAGAATTCACTCAGGGAATTAAATATCTCACTCATTTGTTAAACAGAAAGCATTAAAATTAGGGTCATTAAAATTCATGGTCTATAAAAAAAAAAGAATTATTCATCAAAATTTAAGATAGGATCCAACCCAATTTATTAGTACCTCTTTCAACCCCACCAAACACCCATTCACCCTTAACAGGCTTTCCTCTGCCATATTTCATTTTACCAAATTTTGATTCGTCCACCTCAACTATCACTCCAGGTCCTCCGAGCGGCTCACTTTTTTTTAATAATATCAATCGTACAAACCTCTCGACAGAGCATAAACCAATCCACGACAGTATGTTCATGGATTTTAATTTCATTCAAAACAAATTCACACACATTCATACACCTACCAAACCATAATCTAGTAATTCGGAGGACATCAGGCAAACTGAGATGACTCTGAGAAAACCGAGAGCCTCTCCTAACGTTTCTACGAACATAATGAGCATTATCTCCTCTTTTCTTGCAACGCCATTCAAATCCATCAATCACACTAAGAGATTCACACAACCTCATATCATCACCACATTTTGGACATGTATAGGTGGACGTAATTAATCCTAATTTCATTACCCATACAAGGAAATAATGTTTCCCTACCTTCTACAAATCAGAAAAAAAATTTAAAGTATATTCACTCACCTCAGTCGAAGTCATTCTCGCAGCCATTGAAAGAAACTGTAATTGGGAGAATAAACGTAGAGTAAATGATTGACGATAAGGTAAAAACCGCAGAAACACAAAATCAACCAAGCAAGAGAATTTAAATAAAAACGTTAAGAACGTCAAACGCAAAAGCACGCAAAGACAGCAAAAGTAATAAACGACAGAACCGAAATACTTGTTAAACATTGTAGGTAAAATGTTGAAAACTCTGAGAACGATACTCAGCAAGGAAACGCCCTAAATAACTAACTCTGAGTGTAAGAAACAAAAAGAATAGTTTCGGTTTAGAAATGGAGGCGGCAAAAGGTACTGTCTTGTGATTGGCTAAAAATGATCCATCAAGACTCCCTGAGGTGGGAGATTATTCAGGTGGTGTAATGCAGGGAGAGAAAATAACTCAGTGCAGAAGGGAAAAATGCCGGTTGACAGAAATTCCGATTAATGTTGCAAATTCGAAAGAATTGTCCCGTGTAAAGCAACTAAATGGAGAAAATAATGGTCAGAGAAGTGTACGACGAAAAAAAAAAAAAAAAAAAAAAAAAATATGGTGAACTGGAATCCGTATTCAACCAATATTTAACACAGGAGCGAATTAATGATCCTTCATAAAGATTTAGATGAACGTAAGATCAATACAAGCTAAATCATAACTGAAATTAATGTACTTCTGAGAAAAATATGCATCGAGATTAAGTTTGTTGATTCTATTTTTTTATTACTTTAACAAACTGGAAATTGTAAATGATTGTCTCCAACAAAATACTAAAAAAAAAAAAAAAATGATATAGTAACATTTCAGGTGTAAAAAAAATAACAGTTGGACATCTTTAAAAAATGAAAAAATTAAAATAGCTTCTAAAATCATTACATGTCAAATATTATAAAAAAGAAAGCAATAAACTGAGAGTAAAAAGTAACATAAAGTCAATCAAATAATTAACGGTTGATGTAAACATTTTGCAAACTAGGTTTGATCCTTATACTAACAAGAGTTTTATTCAGAATTATTTTTATTTCCAATTGATTTCATTCATTTGTCTCATTTCTTGCTTTTATGCAATTCAGTATGTGTGTGTGTATATACACACACACACACACACACACACACACACACATATATATATATATAAAGAAACATTTGACGAGATAACTTATCTTCCTTCTAATTTTATTATAGAATTATGTTTACATTTTGGTAGACATCTTATAATTTAACTATCTAATTAAGTCAGAAAAAGGCTAAACTCAGACTGGTATCTAATTATAATCATTAAGTTCGAGACAAAAAGAACTGAATAATACAATAGAAATTTTGTTGAAAGTTTTTTGATCCATTTCTTCATATGGATTTAATCCATATGAAGAAAAATTTAAATGTTTTCAACCAATATAATTTATATATTATAAATATATAACTAAGTTTAAAGAGAGTAAATTAAGTATTCCTTTCTACACATGAAGACAAATATATCAAAACATAGAATGTGTACTTAACTTATTTCACTTGAACTGAAATTTTGTCAAGAGAAATTTAAGACTGATTTTAATTATACTATTTGAAGTTTCCAAACATATTTAAGCTTCTCCACCATGTCAAGGAAGCAGCCATAGAGAAGTGCATACAGTTGAACCTGTACAAATGGATATCCTCAGGATTGGGAACAAAACCAACTTGAGCAAAAATAAAATGAAAGTTTTTCTTAAATCAAATGCAATATTTTGAATAATTAAAGACTGGAATAGGGTGTCCACTCAGAGAATGGCAGCGAAACTTGGCGACACCCTAGAGAGGTTGCCAAATTTGCGTGACGTAAGCAGTGACTCCATGTAGACGTTAAAAAGGGAAAGAAATAAAAAAAGACCGGAATCGTTCGGAGGAATAACCTGTAAAGGTTAAGGGTTTAAGAATAATTCATAAATATTAATTTTTAATAAACAATTATTCATTAATAATTATTTATAAATAAATTATTGCAAATAAATAAGGCTTGTTAAACAATATTTATGAATAGTTATTTATAAATAATAATTTATATTTAATTATAAATAATAATTATTATTTATAAATAAATATCTATAAATAATTGGTTTTAAGTAATATTTAAGAATAACTTTTATAAGCAATTGTTGCTTATACATAATTCTGCAAAAAACTTATTGTTTATGGACAAATAATAATTATTTATAAATTTAAAACTTTTATAAAGTTGCAGTATGACATTTTTGCTATGATGAATAAGTTACACAAGACTTTCTAACGTTAAGAGGAATGCTATGAAAAAATAATTCGTAAAAAAACACCTACCTATGTTATCAGAATACCTTGGTAACTATTGAATTCAGAAATATGTTGAAAAGTTGATGGAGATTGAAGGTCTTGAGCATTTTAAGCCACATGAACTCTGCAAGGTACGAATCAAATTCATCAGCGCACCTAAGGCGTCCACGTAGCGATTTTTTAATGTTACTCCACATACCCTCTATGGAATTTGTATGAGCTCCAGTTTCTGGATTCTTGAAACAAATGCCATGGTTGACGGCTAGATGAGTGAATCCTTTTTCTTCTAAGCATTCATAGGACTTCCGATATAATTGTGGTTCCTGGTTTAACATTTCCTTTTATTGATTGAAGAAGTATTCTTCGATCTGTTATCAATAACGTGAAGAGAAAAAAACAATTAGAACCCCTTAGCATGCCTACAAATACACATGATTCACTCACTCTTTTGCCTCTGTTGTACTTAAGCTTCCCAAACATGCTTTCATCTATTTTCACAATCTCACCAGGAACTCCAAGCATACAACTTTCAAAAACACACATATCCATGCACACTTCTCTACTAAAACTAATCCAATCCGTGACAATGCATCGAGCTATTCCTACTTCGAAAGCAATGGAAACATGGTTGGCCTTTTGCATCCAAATATTCGTAATCAACAAAATTTCAATTATACTTAACTATCAGCAAACCAACTGTTCTTTGGCACAGATCTTCTAATCCAATGAGCATTTACACCTGTGTTTCGACATTCCCAAATATATGCATCTTCCGATTTATTTATTTAATTTTTTACCAAGCGCATATCTTTCTTGCAGACCGAACATTCAACTTTTCGGGCAATTAAATTTTTTTCCATACACCACTGTATAACAATCATTTTACCCTTTCTTTCCAAATCATAAAAAAAAAAACCCGTAAATTATATTTTTCCAACAAGCTTCAATCTTCAACAACACTTCACCAAAGAAACAAATAGAAATTCTTGATTTCACAATGAAATGGATAAAAAGAAATATAGTATGATATTCTAAAAATATCATCTCTTATTTATTAATAATCGTGTGCAGTTTTCAACAAATAACAATCTAGAATAGAGAACACATGACATATACAAATTTCTTTGCAAATTATATGCATCAGGGTTACCATAACCTTAATTACCACGTTATGTTAAAATCATTATCACTCCCAAAAGTCGCCTAGGACACCTTATACCAGACTTGAATCAGAATAATTTAACAAGATTGAACTATGTTTTGAAAAAACTTTAATGGGCAAGTTATTGCAAACTTAAGATATATTGAGTTTATTAATTTATTCAGTTAAGAAATCTTAACTTTTGAAGTTTTTCATTAACATTGATGAAAACTTCAGCCTTTAACTCAACTTTTTAATTTATTCTTTTAACAGTTATTCCTTCACAAAAGTTCAACTCTCTTTTAATTTAACTATTACAAATGTCTCCTTGTTTTTCTGGAATTCTATAATGCATGAGGATCTAAAACCTACAATAAAAAGGACATACATATATCGCACATTTTCCAAAAATTTAAGTATATAAATAAAGAATTTTCAGAAGCCTTCTATTGAATCAGGAACTTTATATCACAATTATCTAGAATGATCAATAATAAAAAGGAACTTCATATATTGCACATGAGCTAGAAAATTTAAAGTATAAGAATCATTAGAAGCTTCTAGCTTATCTGGAATTTTTTACTGCATTATGATTTGTACCCTAAAATTAAAAAAAAAAAAAAAATGAAGCATATTGCACATATGCCTTGAAAATCCAAAAATATATTAACATTTCAACCAACCTGCTCTTTTATAGTTCCCTATAATTGTATCTAAAATAATTTATGATAAGATCAAAAATTAACTTATTTTTATTTTGCTGCCTAAACCAGACTTGATTATATACTTTGGCATTCCGCTTGTGTAGGTTTCTTAAAGCAGTCTTGTTTTTCTGAAAAGTCTTTAGTTCAAACATATCTTTGTGTCTTTATCTTTTGATTTGGGGGATCCATGTTCAAGTTTTTCGATGCAGCTTCTTGATTTGATTGAGGGAATAAATGTGGTGAATTCACATCATTTCTTAAAAACTTAAAATGTTATCATAATGCTCTGGTGATGCTTCGTTTATTATTGGTTAGTTTCATGCATTTCTTTTGAAATTCTTCGTAGTAAATTTCCCTTCTTGTAGGCAAGGCTCTATGCTGCTCTGTTCACATGTGTTGTTTTTTCCAAAAAATTTCTATCTTCACAAATAATCATTTCATCTTCATCTGTTATAAGGGAATGCACAGAAAGTCTTCTATCCCCTGGAACAGCATTGATTTCATATAAATTTCTGCTAAAAATAAAATAGATATATTTGACCATATTCCACTGAACAGCATTATCAGCGCATATACAAAGGAAATTGTGCAAACACTGCTACTATTCCTTGCACATTAAAATGCATTCTTTGGAGCATGTAACATTTTTTTAACAATATGTTTCATCACCTTTTGTGGAAATAACAAACCATTCCTTCTCATCTTTTGAATGCATTAAAGTTGGGGAAATTTTACCCAACTTTATGCCTTTTCCTCCGTTGAGCAATTTTGGATGATACCTTACCATTTTACAAGTCAATCAAATATTCTATCTCTCAAACATTTCATTAAACTAATCAAACCTCTTAACTTTTCCCCTTGGAGATATACTCACTTTATTGTCCAATTGCAATGATTTCATAATTGCATAATTTCAATATGCATTGAGGTACTGATTCCACACCACTTTCTAAGCCAATATGCCCAAACATCAGTTTTCTTATATTACTTCCGTTCAAAATACCTTTTAAATTCTTTTATATCATCCTTTTCATCGAACATCTTCAATGCTTCTTTAAGCATAATATTAAAGGCTGCTACATCTGCTTCTACTAAAATCTTGAATGGATTTCTTGATCTTGAATGGAATCTTGGAACAATCTTGAATGCTTTCTTCTTGAATATCCACCTTCTAATTAATGTGGATATATTACACCTTCCACTTCTATCCACATGCACAACAATCCTTAATCAGGAATGCTAAAAATTGTCTTCTAAACATTAAAAAAAACATTCTGTATCGTGTCATTAAAACTTTTAAAGAAATACATGCTTGTTCCTTTACAGCTGCAGAGTTAACACTGTAGAATCTTGATAGCTGCTCAAAATGAATGCTGCAGGAAATCCCTCTCTTGTCATTTAAAACTAATGGTGAAGCTAAATCAAATCCATATACATTCATTCCATGTGTGAAGTTCAAGCATATAGTCTCATTTCCATAAAAGTTTCAACATACCTTACTCATTATAACAAATGGAAAATCTTCCGTTTTCATCCTGGGATGCAAACCTTCATTGGAAATATTCTGAAAATACTATCAGAGAATCCTCTCTGTCTCCTAAGCTTTCAAACCCGCTTGGCTACACTTATTACATCATTTGAAATCAAAATACCATCAGTTTATATTGTACTCAACTTTTATATTTAATAAATTTTTACATGTTATCAAATGAATCATTTCCTATTTATCAATAACAACTTATCTCATCCAAGATAGCTTCAATCGTAATTTTATTTTCCAGTTTACTTATTATTTATTCTTTTTTTTTTCTCGTTGTTTTCATTAGTCCCAAAATATGTTTCATGTCCTAAATGGGTATGTGAGTTCCACAGATACTTGGTTTTCAACGTCTTCAAATGCTTTCATTTTTAAAGGGCGATTTCCATTCATTTTGTTACTGCCAAGCATTTTAATATTTCTCTTCTCTCCTTTTGCATTTTAAAAACCATTGCGATAACAATAACAGGTCAATTGAAAAGTCCCCGGCCTGACACATAGATGGTGCTACTAGAATTAAATCCATATGTTTTTTTAGTTAGCCCTAACCCTCAAAAGATGCGTGTATAAATTTGACAGCTGTCGGATCATTAGTTTGTGAATTATAGCATTTTGAGGGAAGCAA
>BMAW01054276.1:0-17953 GCA_019974015.1 Nephila pilipes
CTAAAATAAAAAAAACTACTACTTCCTAGAAACACTAAAATGTAATGTATGTTGTTTAATTTATTATAGGTATTTTTGAAAATAAAATATTTTTGGTGAATAATGATTGTAATGATACTATTCTTAGAAAAATGAAATCTGTATCATTTTAAAACTCTTTTTTAACTTCTGGTTATAGGTTTAGTTACTGTTAACTATTCAGAATCTTAAAATGTTTAAGTTCCTTTATTTCACATAAAATAATCTAAAGTGTAACTCATAGGTCACATAGAAAGCCAAACATTCTATTTTAAATTATCCAAGGTAAAAGTTTTGAAGCATCTGAAGCGTAAAATATTTTTTTTCTCCTTCTTTGGTTTGTAATTCATGACTATTTATTTTAAATTCATTCAAACGTAATAATAGTCGTTTAAGGAAATAGAAAGAAATTTTACTTCGCGATCTGTTTTTAAACAACCAAATATCACGAAATACCCTAGATTATTATTTTTTATTTTCTAAATGAGATTGTGTGAAGGAATTTCTATCCTTCGAAAAAAATTGAAAGAGGAAGGTATAAGAATTCGAGAGAAAAGAAAAACATTCATAAAGTTTCCGTATTTGAAAATGAAAGAAAAATTAAAAATGATGTTTTCTTACCAATTTAAGCATGAATAATCGTTTTTGGCAAACGTAGACTTTCAAATCATAAAAAAAATAATTACTAATGTACGAGTAGAATGCAGATAAATAAAGATTTATTTAAGTGATATTTGAAATAAATTTACAGACTTTTCTCAGGAATTGAAAATTTTAAAAGACTTAGACTTAACTTAGTGTTTACACTCTATATTCTACAATGAAACTCGTATACTTAAATTTTAGTACTAAAATGAAGATAACTGGAGATAAACTTTTATGGCCAGAGATAGATAAAAAATGATCATGAGGACACTTGATACCCTAAACATCGATATTTTTGAAACCTTTTATTTAGTAATGTTTTTTAAATTATTTTCTTTCGACTGATATATTATTGTTAAATGAACGAGAACTAGAGGTTGGAAGAAATTAAATTTAAAAAGTGTAAACATGTGGATTTTGGGTCTTGGACACGTCTCTTTAGTAGTGATTTCAATATTTTCAAGCTATTTACTCAGAAAAATCATTTTGAAAGTTAATATTGTTTTTTTTAAATCATAATTTTAAAATTTACCTTTTTTTAGTGATTTAAATGTTCATTTCGAGAGATTTGTAGATATCCCGCATTTGTTCGTAGTTTATTTATCACACTAAATCTTATTATTTTTAATACATAATTTAATAATTTATATTCTGTGAGGGAATCTCTCTCTCTTCCCTCAGTGTGAGGAAGTGGGAAGGAAGACTCGACATGTTCTAAAACACTTCATTTACTTACAATACAAACCACAACACAAGTTTGATCAATCCAAGTTAAGATATGAAACCCAATTAATAAATATGAGGACAATTGACGAAGTATGCGAGATAATTATCAATTACTAAATATTCATTTCTTCGCTAGAAGTCTATCCTATCTCTCCTGTCCTTTACCTGAAAGCTTATACTATATATATATATATATATATATATATATATATATATGTATGTGTGTGTGTGTGTGTGTATCAGTCTTAATTTGCAGGATCACGCTCTCTTTTTCGGAGGAAGCTTTCTAATAAAATAATTGTTAAGGACTGAAAATTCCCCAAAAGAACTGTTAGCTATTAGATCGCGGATAGAGCCGTCACAATTCTTATTCATCATATTTTTCATAGAAATATACCATTCTGAAATTATATAAAGGCAAAATTTTTAAAAACAGTTCTTTTTTACGGTTATTTTAATTCTTAGAAAATTATTTTTCTTGTTAGTCTATGCAGTTAATATTCTGGAAAATGTGATTAATTATTAAAAGTACGAACTGAAATTATATAAAAATGCGATTACTTTTAAAAATACATAGAGTGAAGGAATTAAAATTGCATTTTAGGTTAACTGAAGGACAAAATAATTATTTTTTCCAAGTTATAAACTTTAAAATGTTTTTTTCTCCGTTTGTACTTCTTCAATAAATGAATGCAATTAATATGTTACTACTTCTACGAACAATCGCCATCCATTACTATTTTTCATCTGTGTTATATATAATGCATGAAACAAAATAAAGGATTATTTTTACAATAAAAAGAAAGCTTTTCATAAAAAAAATAGTTTAATGTGTTTGAGTTTTTGATAAACTTTAGCACACTTATACACATTTTACTTTTTTTTTCGACTTAACTAAGAAAGTTATTTGAAAAGCAATCCCTAAGGCTGTTTCAAATAATATTGAGAATTCTAAAAAAATATTTCGCTTGAAAATATCAATAAGTATAATAGGAGTAAAGGTTTGAAATTTTGAAACTTTTTATAAAATTTAAATTTTTAAAGTTTTATTAACAACATATGGAAATTTTCATTTGAAGTCATATTTTTAATAGAAACATTCTGTGACATACTGAAATATAGTTTTCAAATGCGTAAATATATATATATATATATATATATATATATATATATATATATATATATATATATATATATATATATATATATATATATATATATATATTTAAAGTGTATCGAGTCCCCTTAAAATGTCTAGCCTCATGGGGAGTCCCTTTGTATAGTTAATAAGAGCCGGACTATCTTTCTTCGGATTCAATGGTCCGGGGTTCACAACCTTCGTCACTTAATGCCCCTCCCCCTCCACCACGAGGTAGATGACATCGCACCCACCAAAGTATCAAAATAATGTTGCTTTCTTTTCCCATAACAAAGCACTAATAAATAAGCGCGTACACACATATATATGAAGGGAAATCCATTATTTAAAGAAAAATAAAATATAAAAAAGAATAATAAGAATAAAGAAGAAGAGAGGACTGTCTGTAACTAATGTAGTTGAGTATCAATAAAAAAAATTACCAGCGATCAAATCACCAATTGTTCAACTATATTAAATGTAATGTAAAGTAATCTGAAGGTGATAAGTCTGTACAAATAAATAAATAAAATGCGTAGCTGGTTGCTGAAGTCAAGTGTTTATGGTCGCGGACGCGGTTGGAGTTATTTTTGTTGGGTTGTAGATTCAAACCTGTTACCATTAAAGACCCGTCGAGTCCTGGGTTGTTTCACGTTGCTTTTGGTGGAAGTTCTAAGAGCTCCCGTGGCATCAAATGGAAGTTTGGAGAGAGTCGTATCAGCTAAAGTGTCATCCTCGTCACTTGGCTCCGGTTTAAAATTACGAGGAACATACCAACTTGTCCTTGTGATGCTAAATTGTTTATGAACAACGAGTTATGAAATATGTAGTTTATATTGAGAAATTCGCATTCATTAAGTACTTCATCGTATACTCGTATAAGATTTCAGCGCATATTTCAGGATCCTACTAATTATAAATTTTACATTTTCTCATATAGACACGGCAAAAGCTATCATTTAAAAATTATTTAAATACTTAGATTATGATAAAATACATGGAATGCATGGGACATTCAATAGTTTGCATGTTTTTTATATTAATATATTTTCTGTAATAAATAAGGTACAATTTACAGAACAGTCATTCACATTTTATATGTAAGGATTGCTTTGATTTATTCAGCATTTCTAAGGCAGCAAATTACTATACACTAATCATAAAAATATTTTGTTATTTTTCGAAGATTTTGAATGTGTAAAGTATTTTCTTCTTTCCAAATTCATATTTTTAAGTCTCACAGAAATGCAAATTTAATTTAAATAGTTTCATCATTCTCTATGTATAATCTATCATTTACTTTAAAAAATTGCAAAATTAATGTATTTAAAAATGATTCTAACATTCTATGGATTTGTTTCTTCTAGTTCCAAGCTAAAAGCAAACATTAATCATTGGAATATGAATAAAAATTCGAATTTAATAAAAATAATTTAGATTAAATATATGAGACGTCTATAAATCTTATTTATCTTTTCAAAAAATAATCATCATTTCTGCATCTAAAATGAATGTCATGCTTTGATACTTTTATTTGATATTTGAGATTATTAAATATGTGAATGTAAAAGGGCAAAAATATGTATCTTATAACTGATTGATAAAGTAATGGAATGTGAAGTTCTATCATGATTTGAGATAAAAAATTAAATGTTTTGCATTTAGAACGTATTACGCATTGAAAATTAAACTTCTTTGAATGAGCTTCTGAATTCGTAATAAATTTTTAAATATTTTAAATCTAAACCTTATTTAAATACAGAAAATAATTTTCAAAATAATCATCTTGAATTATTAAAATATATATAATTATTATTATTTTAGTTTAACTCTTATAAAGATCTTAAGAATTGTTTTCTAATCACGCACAAATAGGACGGTCTTTTACGCATAATATAGAAATAGTATTTGTGGTTTTGTGAGAAGTAACTAGCATATGTTATATATAAGCGCATTAAAAACGTCTGGAAGAGTGCTTAAAGAATCCATATTTTAAGGTTGAAAATTTTTCTTAATACACAATATTTCAAAGGAAGTAAACTAAGATGAGTATTTAAAGTCAATTGAGTAACTTCATACATTAGAAACATTTGCAACAGAAGTTATTTTATACTCTCACTATGTCCTATTGAGACCCAAGGTCTATTCTATTGTACATTTTTATTCTACATGTAGAGAAAGAATTCACAATTTTATATCCTAAGATTAGGCACTCCATTATATTGTATAGTCCAGTATTGTCATTTATTCATCAAAACTTGAAATTTCGTGGCAGGATTCTTTTTCCACGAGCATTTAAAAATGGCTGACAAGAAGAAAGCAACAATTGAAGGTATGTCAGTAGTTTGAATTTAGTTTTATTATACTTTTATACGCATTTTTTTTCAATTAAAAATATCTAATATGCAATTTTAGATATGTGAATAATAAAATTATATTGAATATTGAATCAATAACACACGTTTTTACTAGATTAAGACCCAATGTCCAATATGATGGACTGCCCAAAATTGTGTATTTTTTAATTTAAAAAAAATGGCTGTACATGAAATTTTGTATTACTTTTATGATGATTTATCTCAAATTACGAGAAAATTGCTCGAATAATATGATCCTATGTTTCAAGAGGATATATTTAAGTCCACAGACAGAATGAACTCATTTTAACACGATCATGACAAGTTGAGACTCAAATTTCGTGGAACTGGTGCTTGCACTGAAAGAAGATTATCTTTAATTAACCAATTTTACTATTATTAATTTTTTTAGAACAAAGATAATTAAACATTTCCTTTCTTACAAAGATTTCCGAAGCGAAAAAGCATTTCAGAATGTCTCTTATCATATTGATTTAAAATAAAGGTACTAAATTTTCTAATTGTTTTATTTTTAAATGATTATTTACTTGATATTTTTTTTTCATAACACAGAAATTTTATTTACATGAGTCATTTAAATCCATTGCTGTTACCTTAAATAGAAATTTTGTTATTCTCATAACTATTTTCCAACTAATATATGTACTTTTTTTGATAAAAGGGTACCTGAAGCGTAAAGGGCAAATATGTATCTGCGTAGTTATAAAACAAAAAAAAATCCTTTATTTATATTTCTTATTCAGTTTGGGGAGCTTTATTTCTAAAAAATGGAATTTTCGTGCACATAAAATAATTTTTGAAAATAATTAGACTTGAGATTTAATAAAAAATTATTGAAATTTAAAAATAATTTAAATATACTTTTTCTCACAGTAAATATTATGTTAATTCCATAGTCAAAATAGTTTGTATACTTTTATCCTAAATGCTTTTCGGTTTTGTCCCAATTTTAAGTGAACAAGCATCGATTAATGAAATTCCGTTTATTATAAGTCTCCAAAATGCTTAAATCTCTAAATTCATATAAATATAAAACTTGTTTTAAAAAGTACCTGTATTTGACAACAGATGGTATTGTTAAGGCAAGGTAGCGTTACCATCTATAACCATCAATTAAATACTACCATCAATTAAATGTTGGCATGTCAAATTTAAGACTAATTATGACGCTATATTTGATTGCTGCTACATCGAGTTGTATTGGTCATATTGAGTAGAGTTGTCACCGTTGATAAGACAGAAACCTGAATTTAAGAATATGATCCTGAAACCAAGCAACAATCAAAACAATGGTTTGCTCCTGGTGAATTTGCTCCATAGAAGGCAAAAAGTTATATAGATTATATTTTGGGATGTGGAGGGCTTCATACTCATATACTACCAAATGTCAAACGATCAGGGGATTGTACTATAGTGAACCATACCCATCTTCATTTTTTATTCCTAATACATCGTTTCCCATTCTTAGTATGAGAATATATATGTATATATATATATATATGTATATATATATATATATATACATATACAGAGAGAGAGGTTAGACTGAGTACCATATTTTAGTTCATAAATTATTCGAGCCTACCACTAACGATGTGGCAAACAAAGACATAGCAGTAATCATATACACGAAGACTATTGAAAAATTGTATAAATTTGAGAAGAATTTCTTTTATTCTTTAACTATGCAGCTATTTTAAATCTAATTAAATACTCTATACGATGAACACTCCAATAGAAAGTACACAAGAGCAAAACAAAACAGTTTATTAACTAGTAGCATAGAATACATAAAAGTCATCCCTCTGGAATGCCACTTAAATCTAGATTATAGCTAATTCAGTTCCAAAATAAATGATTAATTACGATGATTAACTTCAATTCACTCGTGTATCAAATCATCTCGTTATCCTTTTTTTCTTTTTCTCCTTCCCCTTTCATTGCAGTTTTATTTCTCAAAAAATCACAATTCAATAGACATTAACTTCCATTTAATATATATATATATATATATATATATATATTCACGTGTTATTTTGGTTGTGAAGACATTTCAATTTTATGCAATTCAAATTACCACAGGCTTCGAGGTTACAGAAGAGAAGAAAGTGAGTCATTCAACATCACCGCTTGGAATGGTAAAATGTACCGCTTCCTCTGTATTATTTGGAATTAAGAGAAAATAAACAAATATAAGAACAGCTTTTGACTAAGGAGTGAGTTTAATCGGATATATAATAAAAATGCAAAACATACTTCAACAAAATTTTATTTTTAATTTATTTCAGTTTTTAGCCAACTTTGAAAGTTACAGGAATACAATTAATAATTTATGCAGAGAAATCATTTCAATTTATTCAAATTTAGGGATTCAATCTCTTGCAGGACATATAAGAAAATCGTCTTTCCTATCAGGGTCAAAACCCTTGCTGGAACCATTGGCACAATATTTACAATGGAGCAAAATAATTATCTGTCTATAATTAGTATGTTAGGTTTAAAATGGCCGTAATTGCTTCATGTATGATTCACCTCTATCTTCGCCGTTGATTAATGACAGTCTGCCTTCTATGTCCGCCTCAGTTGATGAGTTCTCTGTAATCCTCCTTCCTTACCCATTTCCCTTGTAGCTGTTTCTAGTTTTTAATCTCTTAACATTCCTTTTTCTTTAGGTTATTTTTCCTTCTTTACTTTTTCTTCTATTTGTATGACAATTTTTTAAATTTAGTGAATATTTTGTAAGTTGAATTTGGACTATTAGGAAGTCAGAATGTCTGTAGAGTCCAAGATCGGTTGATTTTTTTTTTAATTTTGTAGAATAACGGTGTTTCTTTCAAGAAAATTAAAATGAAAATTCATTGTTGAAATGTCAGGAGGTTATAAATGTTTGCCACCAAAGACATTTCTCCCCATTACGGATGACCGGTTTTACCTAACAGGACTAGTCGTAATAAACATCGCGTCAATTGAAACGAGAGTCTCTTATAGAGTCATGAAAGCAGCAAAAGCAGCTTGCTTTTCACATTTTCGGAAGACATGAAGAAATTAGCGTTGTTTTAACTGAATTTTCAATTTTAATTTCGTAGTGTTTCTTTCCAGGGCAGAAGATAAATATTTGTTATTACAGGTATAAATATTTATTTTCTCAACCAAGTTTTTTACTTATCGTACATTAAACAAAATATTTATAAATAAGAATTTTTAAAATTAGACTGATGTTTTACCTCATTATCTTGAATTTTAGATGCTTCACAATAAATGAATAATAATTGAATGTTACATATTAATATGTTTCTATAAATATTAATAAAATAATTATTATTAAGTTTATTGTTTACCACACGATATACTGCTTAATTAATATTTTTGCATCATTGAGAGTGCATATATAAACGGTAATATTTTTATGATGGTAAAAAAAAATAAACAATATAACCAGAAATAAGAAAACCTTTTAATCAATTTTAATCTGTATTGTGCTTATCATGCATTGAAACAAGACATTCTATACTTACAAAAGGGATTTTCTCGAAACATATTCATTTAGATGCGCGTAAAAATTATATCTGTGTTAATTAAGGATTGAATAGAATTAGCTCATTAAAAAAAATAGGTTTCAGACATTATTGAAAACATAATATTTATTTATTGCTTGTTAATATTAGATATAATTATAGTTTCATAATGAAACCTCTGCATTATACCTTTAGGGAATTTTTATATTATATTCAGCAAAGAAGTAATTTTTATTGTTTTTTTAAGTGATTTTGTGTTGATAAAATTAACGAAGAAAAATATTCAATGTATATCTGAAATAAATTTGATTGCACTCTTCTAAAGCAGCTTGATAATTTTTTACATTAGATCAACGTAATAAAATTATTATTATATATTACCGTTGATTGTTATTATATAATTAGCATTGCTATTATGCATTTCTGTAATTCTTTTCAAATTCTGCACTATATCCTAGACAATTATCAACAAGCATGTCACTTCCCTAATTTCAAGAAAAAAAATGTATTGTTTTAATTTCCATTAATATAAGACAAGGTAAGGTTTAATTTATTCTACATAAATTGCATTTTGAAAATATGGCATTCACTAAATAATAAGCACATTTGTTATAAATTTTAATGATCTCAGTGCCTGTCCATTTAACATATTAGAGACATATTTCTGAAAACAATGAAGGTTTATAATTGAAAAAATTATAAACGTACAGACTAAATTATAGAATTTAAACATGCGAAAAAAGATTTTTTTTTCTGTAATGCTAAATATTTGTAGATATTTTCGGTCTGCTTAAAATTCTAGTAGATAAATTTGCTTACATTATCCTTGAAAAAAGTTATCTTCTGTAATTAATTTATTTATAAATGCTTGAAAGTGAATTAATTACTTACATAAAATTATTTATTATTTACTTACCATTATTTACTTATTAATCTTTCTCTCATTGTCCCGATTTTACTAATTAATTATTTTTAACTTTATTTATTTTTAAATAAACTAATTATTTAGGATAAGGTTACTTATTAATTATTCATATAAACTTACTAATTATTACACACTTACTAATTATTTATGTTAACTTACAGATTTAATTATTTTTTAATTATGAATATAAATTTACTTATTGATTACTCATTTTTACTTACTTATTAAATATTGATATAAAACAATTATTAAATGATTTTATATTGTCAAAAAACATATTTGATGATCCAGACTTGTTTTTGAAATTTAGTGTAAATACATCAAAAAATCAATTTCATGGTATTTTAACTGGGTATTAGTTTATAAGTATATTTAATTTGTATTGTTGTAATATTAATGTCAATACAAACTTGGTAAGTGAACAAATTATATCTGTAATATATGTTTTTAGTTTTGCAAATATGGTAAAAGCAAAATGATTTAATGAAGAGAAAAAATGTTAATCATCATGTTCCCTGCTAATCTAACTTGCAAATAAAAAGAAATTTTAAAAAAATATTTTAGTATTCGGTATTTAAAGAGAATTTAACGGACGTGAAGTTTTCACAGTTATTAGTACCTATTTGATAAATGAATGTGTGAGGCGAGATTAATCATGTATTTTTTTAAATGTGTATTAAAAAATGCCCACTTTAAGAAATCGAGTAAAAGAGTAAAATTTTTTAAAAAAATATAGTCATTTCTTAATTAATGTTATACATCAAGAACATTCTTCAAAAATATTTATTTCTGCCATAATAGGAGGATCTGTAATATCTAGAAAATCCCCAGAAAGAGGTATTTTTGTCCGATTCAAATTATATTTTTTAATTATTCTTTGGATTCTTAATAGTAAATGATTATGTTTTATAAAACATATGTGGTATTTCCACCACTAAAGAAGGTCAGACTAATTTAATCATTTGCCTAATCATATGTTTGCCTGCAGTCTAAATCTCTATCCTTTCTGTATGTACGAGATATACACTTAATAAAAGCATTGAAAAATCTTATTTAAAAAATGTGGAAAACCTGAACCAATGGAACCAATTTGCTATACAGCAAAAGTTTCCATTCCGCAAATTGAACTAAACACAACACTTTCAGTGAGCTGGAAAGAATAAAAAAAATTTGCATTACGAATGACAACACATACACACCTTCTAAATCTGAAAGTTCTCGCGATTTTCTTTTACAAGTACAATTACAAAAACAGGAAATGTAGCAAACGATTTACTTAAAGAAAATTAATAACAATCTGATGAAAAATATAAAATTAATTTACGAAATGCTATTTTATGAAAGCAAGTATCTTTTGGAATTTATTACATTAGATGAATTCCATCTCCTTTGACATCATTTAGTTGATTGTGGCGTCATCTAGTAAAATGATTCCTAACTTTTTATAACTGAGAATCAGCGAAAATATGAAAATTATTTCGTGGTTCGACGTCAGCCAAAAATAAAAAAAAACATAATAGATAGTTTATTTATGAAATCTAATGCTATGAAAATAATTTTAGTTAAAGCGGCATTTGCAGCAGTTTATTTTGTATTACATTTGATGTACTTGGGCTACAGATTTGTTTCTGCGAGATAAAGCGTTGCATTGAGATCCAAACGATTTTTTTATTATTTTAGTTTTATAACTCATGTAGTTGAAAAAGGTTTTTCACATAAACAGGAAGTTCGAAAAACGACTAACAATATGGTGGCTTTGTATGAAAGAGATGAATATTCTTTATCGAGAGAATACATCAGAAGGAAATTCGTCTGTTTTTCCTTGTCATGAAGATCAAGTTGGCACGAATTCACATCTTCCGAAAACGGTTTAGTGATCATAGTTTAATTTTACGTAGATTTTCAATTTTAGGGAAAAGAACGGTTAATGTTTTCAGCTAACGCACCTAAATGTTGGTTTATAATATTGAATATGACATTTTGATTGCTTCAGCTTAAACTAAAAATTCTCCAAAAAATGAAAATATTCCTTCATTATACACTCATATGCGACTATCTCATAAAGTCAATTGTTTTTTGAACTTTTCAAAGACAGGTTTTTATTATATTCGTACAGGTTTCTTGAACAGAAATATATAATACGTTACGAATGTAAAATATATCGGTAGCATACCGCACAATTCATCATTCAACAAATTATCTACTAGGTAAGATTTTCATTCTTGTAAGAACTGTAAAGCTTCTTCTCTCATTTCGAAAATACACGTAAGAAACGAATTACGAGAAATTCGAGAGAGAACACCTTTACAAATTCTGTGAACATATTTAATAAACAGTGTTGTACTTTTTCTGACATCTCTTCAATTGGATTTGTAAACTTATTGACTGCTTAATAAGACTTTATGATGTCTGTTCAGTAAAAAAAAAGAAGCATCTGCATAACTCCTAACCTTTAAGTTGTTTGAAGACCTAAAATTTCTTCCAACACATTTAAGATGTAAGGCTGTACTAATTCCTCCCCAACTGTATATCTTTTCATCGTTTTATTTACTTGATGAACTTGTTTTAACTATTCGATGAACTACCACTAGTCTTCATCGTTCTTTTGTGATGCTTTTCAAATAACATCTAACTACATAATTGTATTGAAAATTCTAGGGGCTAATTAGTGTAATTTCTATGATTAAAATACAAATGAGAGGATGTTTGGACGGTTTCATAACACAATTTGAAAAACATTTCCTTATACACTACACACAAATGTTTTGACGACACTTCACTACCAGGAGCTATAACGAAACCAACCTTTAAATGAAATCTTTATCATATCTATCACAAAGTGTCTTTTTCTCTTTTCTACTTCTGTAGTTCATTCTAAAAAATATCAACAAATTTCTTTTTTCTTTATTTCTTCTAAGTGTTTTTCTTCTTTGGTCCTTATTCCAAGTACAATACTAGTACTAAACACATAAATTTTTGATGGAGTACTTTCTTCTCTGTATATATATTAAAATTGTTAAGATATTTCGTTGTTTGCCATATTTTTCACGTCCATTCCAATGGTTTTAAAATTTTAGCAGCAAAATCATTTACTTAAATCAAAACTACAAACAATACACATGAAAATGATAAAGAAAGATTTCTTGCAAAGTGCCATTTGTAGAGCTCAAATAGTACTGCCCAAAGGAAAATTGATGTTTCGAAACCGGAATTTATTCTTTTTAGGGGTACAGCGCACTTTGCCTTGTAACATCCTGCAGCGATACTGTGTCTGAAACATACCCTTCTCAAATGAAATATAAACTATCTCAAGGCAGCCATATCAAATATAAACTGATCTCAATTCTAATGTAATGTAGCGCATGTCCTCAATAAACAGTCCCTATCAATTGTACAGGGACTGTTCATGTGCTCAATGAACAGTATGAATAGTCCCTGACAGTTGTACAGGAGTTGTATTTGAGTTGTACAGGACAGTTGAGCACAAGAAAAGTCCCTAACAGTTGTACAGAAACTGTTCTATGAGCACATGCACCAATGTTATTGTTAGATTTGAGTTTCAAAAAAAGGTTTCCACAGAATCTGTACTCACGAAATTTTTTGTTGTTATTTTCTTAACTAATTATAAATAGTGTGCTTTTTAAAATGTGTCAATAAATAGGGGAAAAAAAGAAATTAAATATTTCTCTGGTGAATACATTATAGTCTATATAAATGCCATGTATATAGCCTCAACACCTTTGCTCACAGTAACAGCGCAGAATATGACTCAGTGAAAATATTGAGGAATTATGTTCTCTTTAAATGTACACACGTTGCTTATGTATTTAGGATTATATAAGAATGAGAGGATTAAAGGACCTGAGAAATGATACTAAAAATACATTTTTTAAAACTTTTTCTGAGCCCGGTGTTTATGAAACAAATATCTAGTGGATCGTAGATAAATAGCACAACAATTGTTTAAACTGCGAAGTGATATTTAATGGGTACCATATTATTTAATTTCTTTCTAACTATCCGTTTTATTATACTCTCGAAAAATCAGTTCTAAATTAGGCTGGATATGAAGCTTTGAATTATTCCATTAAAATGGAATAAGATTGATAATGTAAATATTGATGAATGAAACGGATTTGAGATACAATGAATTTTCTACAAATTCATAAATAAATGTATCACAAAAATATTTTTTTAAGTATTAGAATTAGATTGCGTAATTTTCAATGCTATATGGTGTATAAATATTTTACTTCTTAATTTTAACTTTAAAATAATTGTATTCTCATGTCAAATATATTTCTAGAAGAAAACAAAATGAATTTTTTTAAAAACTCAGTTTATTCTTGAATCTATAAATTCGAAAAAATTGAATTTCTAGTAACCTGATGTATACAGTTGGTTTCTTTTGAGTAATGTATCAAAATATTAAAAAATAATTCATCCGATTAACATTTTAAAGTAACTCATATCTTGTTCAACACTGCAGCATCTAAATGAATCATGTAAATAATTGCTGAATTGTTAACATATTAACAATTTGCAATGACAACGCTTAACAAAAGTTCATTATCTCTGAATACACATATTTTTTATATTATTTATTACTGTACAAGCTCTACGATATTGTAACAGAGAAAACATTTATGTTGGATAAAGTACTCTTCTGAGAAACAATTACAACATTTATTTTAATTAATTTTCTTATAACCTTGCAATACATCCTGATGCAATATGATTCCGATAATTCAAACTTTAAATACATCTTTTCGGATACATAGAATAAATTATTAGTATTTAATTAGAAACTAACCATCTATTTTATTTCATGGTCACAATATTTTATTTAAATTTATTCTACATTGTATTGGTTCTGTGTCAGTGATTTTATTTGGTTTTTTTGACCATCAGAATTTTATTTTTAATTAATGTTTCTGTTTTTCAATTGTCTCTTAAATTATTCGTATTGTATATTGAATTATATTTTTCATTTATGTACACAGTTTCAAAATTACACTAAAAACATGTATTTAGTGAGTATAGATATTTTCAATATTCATGTTTAGAACAAGAGTTAAAGATTTTCTTTCGCAAGGGCAACGCCAATAGAGCATTTCTTGGTATATAAAACGTTATATACAATAAATAAATGCTTCTTTAACGAAATGCATTATTCATTTGCATGCATTTCAAATTATTATGACAAGGTATGAAAAATAACTAATTATCAAGACTTCTAATAGTCGTGAAAATAAATACCAATCTGGAATATGGAATTACTCAATAGCAGTATTTACAAGGATATGATTTTGTGTGAAGAAAATATTGAACAAAAGATTAATAATTTAACAAGATAATACGTCTTTCACTCTTTGTATAAGTTGTTTAAAATTAAATGTACTAATATCTTATAAATAAAGGATGCCTCAGCGAGTCAATAGAAGGGATAATTAAAAGACATTTAAGGTGTATATGCCAAACCAGTTATATGAAAATAATATGTTAACACAATGTAAGTGCATCTTGCAGGAAAATTTCTCTTCAATTCACTTTAAAATACCCCTTCGAATTTGATTATTCTACAAAAAACATTATTTCATTCATGGTTCTTGTCTACTAATTTTTTTCTAAGCCGTTTAATTAATTCTACACCAATTGCATTCATAGAAGAATAAATTTTATAAAATTTCAGAACTCATGAATTTTAGTTAACTAAAATTGCATAATTCTATTTGAGATTTTATGAATTTGTGATTCTATTATAAGCAGAGTTTTGCATAAATAAGTTCTGCTCTAAATATGTTCTATTCTAAACTCTAATCCTTTGAACAATAATTTCTACATAAAGTATTTTATTATTATTCCAAAACTTCTAAATAAAAATTTCTTCGAGATTGATTTCAAACATCAGTATGTTATTCACACCTCAATTTAAATATGAGTATATGAATTTTGAAATAATTACTTAATATTCTATAATTCACTTAAGAAATAATATTATTCCCTCGTGTATGGAGTATGAAATTTAGTTATAACCTCTGAATACATAAGTGTTTCATGTTTGCTTATTTTGCATTTAATTACACTTCAGAATACCAATTGTTAATCTCCTGAATTGAAAATGATCAGATACACGTACAAATTAACATCCGATATAAAATCATGAAAAAAGTAAAGAAAAAATAGCATAGTAAAAGTATGATTTACTGTCTTAATAGTATTTTTCGTAAATCTGAAGATAATATGTACATTTCAAGGTGAAACTTTAAAAACTAAATTCAAACGAAAATTTCGGAAACCATGCAAAAATTTGGATGGGAACTATCATAATGAGTCTGCAATAAATATAACATATATAAAAATTTCTACCATGCAGAAGCTAAACTCAAATTTATTTCTTCAAAATTTTTTAAAGAAAATTTTTAGTATTGCAAAAACTAGCTAGGGACTGAAAATGATTGTGATGTTACTTGGTCTATTAAAACAGAGAAGTGATTAAGCAACAATAGGAATATTACATACAAATCGTTGTATTATCTCTTAATTGAAATCAGTGAAATTATAATGAGCACTTATTTCTATAGTGCTTAAACCTTAAATGTACATTACATTGTTGCTAATTGTACACATATATTTTTACTTAATTTTATCCAAAAACCTTAGAGTGTCCATTTCCGAACGCATGTTGATAACTATAGACACAATATCATGTGTGAAAGAAAAAGTTCTCATTACTTTTGGAGGGTAGTTTATATTATTTTTGATATTTGAATATGATAGGTGATGGAGCTCAGTGTGTTACTTGAAGAGTCTATTGTCGAATGATTTATCTAATTATTAAAAATTTAATTCTCATCTATTATTAGGTAGTTTATCAATGTTTGAGATTATGTTTGAGAATTATATTAGATACAAGCTAGATTTTTGGGATATACTTTATGTTGTCAGATGTCTGAAAAAAAAAAAAAAAAAAAATGTAACATATTATTACCTGGATTTTTATTTATTTATTTTTACGTAACCTGTAACTATTTTCCTATAATGAGCGAATTTATATAATTCAAAAGAAATAATCGTACATTTAAAAGATAAAATTATACAACCATGCACAATTTTAGTTCAGAACATAGAATTATAAGAAACAATCATATGCTCCGAAATTTATAAATATAATCATTTAGTTATTAATAATATAAGTTGAAATGAATTCTTATGAACTTGAAACTAACATTCTTTTGTAAGTTTCTTTAAATATTTTTTGTTACTAATATCCACGTGTTCATCTTACATGGTGATAATAATTTGTTCTTTGAAGCATATGAACCCTGAGTGTATGTATGTAATAATTAATATGAACTAGTGATTTAAAATGAATTATTTTAGTATATTTAGAGCATATTTGCGAAGTGCTTCTTTCATGATTTATTTCTTCCGTTCATCTTTCATTCTATAATTAAATAGTCAATAGTTACAAAACTCCAATTGAAAATACCCAAGAGTAAAAGAAAACTCTTTAATCACAATTAAGAAATAGATAAGATCACTCTCATATCATACCTTCTTATATCGGTCAACCCTACTTTATAATCTAATTCTAAATTCAAAGCTTACCAAATCATTGATTATGATTCAAACACTGATAGCTAACAATAGATTCGAATTTCAGTACTTCAGCTAGGAGTCGTTCTAATCTAAAACACTGATTAAGGTAATTCGATTCGCTCTACAATTATCTATCAGCCTTTAATTATAATCTATCTTCATTATCTTCTCTTTCACTTCTACTTCACTTATAAAGGAATATAAATAATTCAGTTAACTACATTTCTTATTTTCATCTAATTTGCTGAATCGAATTTCATACTGGTTGGGAAGAAATTTCATTTTTATGCAACTCAAAGTATTAAAAATTCACCCAGGTTAGTTAAGAGAAAATAACGAATATCGCAAAGTCTCAATTTTAACTGATTTTTAGAACCAGTTAAAAAGATAGTTAAAGAAATAATTCTTGGATAGGAATAATAATTCGAAAATATGTATAAATGATGCAATTAATTAAATAATTATTCATTAATGCTAGATAGAGGGTATCTACGTTTTTTTCTAAATTATAGCTTTATAGCCTGACATTTCATAAATTATTATTTGATATCGCATCACTATTTTAAAAAATAGTTAGATTTATATAAATTTTATTTTTTTATATCTGAGAAATCATTTTAATGATTTCACAGCGTATGGACAAAAAATACCTATTTTATGGAATTAATTCTAAGCTCGTATAATCCATCCTTTAGTCCTCTTGAAAATAATTTAGCATTAGAAATTATATTATAAATTCTTATTAGAATAATTCAGATTTTGCAGTTATCCTTATAATTATTTATAATAAATTTAAGATTGTATTTTAATTAATAAAATGATGATTAGTAACATGAAATAATACGTTGCTTAAGATGAAAAAAAAATGCAAATTATGAAAATTCATTCACAGTTTGATATTTTACAAACGTTGATTAAGATAAATTAAAGAACAGCTCTTTTCCTCTTTCCTATGTTTTGAGATAATATATTTAATTTATTTTATATTCCTTAGTAAAACTAAATT
>BMAW01054276.1:27953-45917 GCA_019974015.1 Nephila pilipes
TATACATAAAAAGGAAAGTAAAAACATTACCTTAAATACGTATTTAAATTGACACGTTTAATTTAATCCACATGACCATTAAACACAGTAATAATTTATTTTCTTAGATGTGAGAGCATGAGACGTGTTATAACCTGTTGGAACATAATGGAATATTCTAAATATTATGCGTAATTCAATTACGATTTCAGAAAACAAAATGCATTCAACTAACGCGATAAGATATTAACGCAGCAAATCTGCTTTATAAATTTTAATATTTTCTCACCAATTAGTCAAATTTATAATTAAATACATAATTATATTTAAAAAAGTGTTTATAAGTTTTGCTAAAATGAACACTAAAATTATAGATTTAAGTATAAATATTAAAATATCTATTTATTAGAGAAAGTTGCAAATTGTTTTGGAGCTCAAATGTTAAAAGAGAAAATTCACAATAGAAATTTTTTCTGAGATTAGATAGCTTCATAAATATAACATATTTTCTTTAAAACATAATCTATCCAAAGCAAATGCGTTTTTAAGAATTTTTTAACATTTAATAACATTTTAATGAAGTAATTATACATAAATTTAGAATAAATATTGTTTGCAATTTTTTCACATATCAATCGTATTTCAAATAAAATATCAATTTTTAAAACCAATCTTTATTTCAATTGAAAAGCAATTAATTTATTTAATATGATTTCTAGAAAAGGCTGATAAACTTCGAAAAACGGTAATGTCCATCACAATTTATAAAACTGAACCAGTGTGATTGGAGTCCAAAAATTAACATAATTAGTAATTATGTGAATAATGAAGGAAACATATATATAGCCTTTGCTCCTCTTTATCCCATAGAGTCAATCAACCAATCGATGAAGGACTTCCAAATCTTATGTGTGGGAAACGTAACATAATATACAGGTGAAAACATGGTTATAAAATCAGAATATACGCAGAAGAACGATAATTATCACTTATATTATTCAAAAGGAGACCAGTTAGAAAAAATTAGTTAGAAGAGGTGGGCACACTTCAGTCAAAAACAATTAAAATTTTAAAAAAATGATGCTGCAGTTTAATAAAGTGTGTATGTTCTAGCAATCAGGCACATTAAACAACGATTTTACATACTTTCTATGATTTTGTGGATGAGTTGTGGGCTCAATGAGATCTTTTCATTTCTGGAACCCAACTTGGTTGGTATGAAAGGACTGAATCTATTTTTCGAGCATATCTAACACATGCTCAATAGGATTCTGATAAAATGAGTGAGTAGATCATAGTATGCGTCGAAGACTTTCTACTGCAAAAATGCCGTCAATCGGATTCGCACAGTGAGTAAGCCCACTATAATCTATAAATATGAATTCAACACCGATAAAGTCCAAGAACTTCATGTGTGTATATTTTAGTAGGGACAGACCCGTCTTGAAAATATGGAAGTTTTTTGGGCCAATCAGCAAGATACCTGCCAATTTCATTACTCCCATTGGTTTAAAATGATGTCTTTGCTTATTGTTTCCCAGGTTGAAAACGATTAAGTTTTCGTTGAAAACGATAAGGTTTTAGTTAACCTTTGATATCACCAGTGTTCTGACTGAAGCGAGATTTGTCACTGAACATCACATTGACCCTCTATTCCAAGTTCTAATACTGATATTCCGGATTCCAGTTTACATGTACGAGTGTATACGTAGATATGAGGGGAATACAAACTGCTGGTCGTCCGGTAAAGATACCAACATGACTGAACTGCAATAAGCTATTTTTTCAGAAATTCATACTCCTTTGGAAACTGTGCACATTTCTTTAGCACAATTGTCATTTGCGTCGGGCAGTTATTACCAGGTATCAGTCTTAGCAAACGATTGTGTCTCCTGGACGTCCTGGTACTGGTTACTAGCATTTTGAAAACTCTGCTACTGTCTTGAGATCTCTTACTGAGGCATATTCAGAAACCGAAACACTTTTGTTTGCAATTGCGCGAATTCAAGCATTTCGAAAACATATTCATTGGTCATTAGTGGGTCATCGTTTGTTCTGTTTAATGTTCCTTTGTAAATGAAGCCTTCGACCGAAATGCTTAGCATAAAGACAAAGTTTCCACTTAAGAAGATGAATCTTTATATGTTATTTCGAACAAATTCATCAATATTTATTCAAATGTGTTCATATTTCAGAAGTTATGATTAGCCTTGGACACCACTGTGCTTACAACAAAGTAAAGAATACCTACTAAACTAAGACTGCAAAAATAATCTTTGAAACCATACCCTGAAATCTACTATGCTTAACATAAAAATAAATTCCCAATGTTGTGTAAATATTATACATTCAAAAATACAAGCATTTTTGTAATGTATCCCGTTCCAGTAAAAATAGTGTTCTATATTTTTTCAATACTGTCAACACTGAAGTACAAAACGTTCAATTCTCTCATGCAAAAAGTAATAACATTTAAAAGTGTGAATGCTTATAAAATATAATTTATTCTACAAAATCATTTCTTCAATCATCTTATTACGAATATCTTTATAATATTTTTAAGCAGAATAATGAAATATATGTCCATCGAGAAAACATACGAAAGTAATTATGATCGAAAGCCAAATATTACAGACACACATCGGGCTGAGATTTACATTATGTTACAAATGTACTAGATAAAATGGGAAATCATAAACTAACAAACTTTCTCTAGTTTAAGCTAAGAGCAATTTTTTGTTTAATTCTCTCTTTGACTTTAAGGTAACTGAGACTTTATAATGCTTCAGATTTTACGTTTTTTTAAATTTTACTTTTAATAGTAGATGGCGCTTCGATAGTTTTATAGATGTAGCATTTGTGAGAATTTTGTAATTAGAACATTATAAAACTAATTTTAAATTTGTAAACACCTGTTACGTGCTATAGAAAAAAATATTTGGTTTTGCAATTATGACAAAATGTCCCTTTGTAGGTTTCTGGTATAATTTCTGCAATATATATATATATATATATATATATATATACTTTATCCAATAAGATGTAATTTTGTTCTAGTAAACATTCACATTTTATAGCTATTTCCCAATAATTGGGTTAAATTTAAAGGAAATTTAAAATATGAATTTTAAACTTCTTAAAATTTATTAAATTTAATTTTTGAAATTATAATTATATTCAATGTATAGCTCGTTATTATTCAAATTTTTAGAGTTATAATCGATTCAGAGTTTAATTAAGATGACTTAAAGTCATCATGAGTTATATAAACACGACATACATTACACAGTTAATGTTTCGAAAAGCAAAAAAGGAAAAAAAAATCAAAAAAAATCAGAGAATGATATTTTCCTCTGAGATTAATAATATTTCTAGAAATTAAGAGAAACCTCAAATTCTCTTTAAAAATCACCTTTGGATGAAACTCTATTGAACTAATTTTACCGAGAATTATTGATTTATTTAGAGTATCACAATTACTAGGAGTTAGAGAGCCATTGGCGATGGATTTCGTAATTGGGATCCGGAGTCAAGTGGCGAAGACGATTGAGTTGTCACTTCCTTCTCCATACTTCCACACCACTCCAATGAAGACTTGGAGCCTGTATATATTTAACCTGAATATTAGCCCTGCTACACAGTGATCTTTAGTGAATTAGAACTCGAAAGTATCGCTATCCATGACCTTGATGCAGTGATTATATTGGGGATCGTGACAGTGACTTTGTTGAGGGCCTCATCACTTAAATATAGTTCGGAGCTGTACATTTCGAAGAAATTTCTCGCATCATTGAAAATATACCTTTATGCCATGGGTATAGTTATTACCTATATATCACTGTTAGCAGATGAAATTGTGAGCAAATACTTCACACTTTTCTGTACAGAACCTTTCAACCAGGCTGTAAATAAAAAGACAATTTACAATATCTCATACATATTCTTAATTTGTTACTTATTATGTATACGCGTATCTTTTGTCTATACATTACTATATAAGATGTTTATATTACTGAAAATATCTGCTCTTAAAATCTGTTCTATGAGTTCCGAATAACTTTATGTATTGAAGTAGAAGGATCTATAATTTATCAAATTAATCTAGCATGGATATGTGGTACATAATTAGGTAGTGTCGATTTGTAAATTTTAATACTATCTAATTATATACAACATATGTATACTACATAAAAGTGATAAGTCTTCCTCGAAATACTGTGAAAAATTATAAACGGTAAAGAGAAGAAAAAAATCTCTCTCAGAGTTCATCAGGAAAGAAACAAAAGTAATTTATTCAAAAACTACTTGTATATATTTATAATTCGAGTGCAGTTCAGAATACAGCCAAGTATTTTTTTTTCACAATGCAGTTTCGTTTCCTTCCGTCGTAAATAGGTAAAGTAATTAATTAATTTTACTAAGATCGAGGGTGAAAACCTATTTGTTCGTTCTCAATCATTTCCCTATGGTTAAAAGAAATAATGAATGGGTATGTGGTAAAATATAGTGTTTGTGTAATTAGATTGAGAGGAAACGGAAAAAAAGTTGGTTATTTGCGATCTATTTCTCTAAAACCTGTCATGTTTTGTAATTTATTATTGCTCTTTTTGAGTGATTGCTACTTCATTTCGAATAAAGTTGTCTGTGTTTCAATTTAATTAAGCTCCGAAATTTCTTATCTTTTTCGTGCCCTTTCACATACCCGCTCCTGGATCTTTTAATTTCGACTCAGGGTTTCCTTCTTCAATCTTATGGCACAATTAGTGGTTGGGAAGCATTCCATTTTTATTTTAAGGTTAAAAAGTTAAAAAAAAATGTTTAAAAATTTTAGTGTTTCAATATGATGTTACCATACATTTTAAAATTTGTTAACCTACTCTGGGAATTTTTATTTTATTTTAATTTCTATGTTAGTTCCGTAAATAAAATATATGATATTCATATCTCCTGTTGTTTCAATTTTGAATTGAAATTTTAAACACTTTTATTTGAACATATTATATATAAAATCTTCATAAAATTAATATAACATGGGTATTTGCGATTTATTTCCTTTCAACGCACACTTGGGGGGGGGGGGGCTTTCTGATTTTATATTTAAATTTCTAGCTTCTTTCATCAATTGGAACTTGAAGTAAATTAAGAATACTTCGGAAGTGAAGTGAATACATATAATGAACGCGAACTAAAGCGACAGAGAATTTACTGGAAATAATTAAGATTATATCATAAAAATGTTAGTGTGGAGTGTTCGGAAGTATTTTGGCGTGTATGTCGTGTTTGTAAAGATTAAAGCTCATTATTATTGTAAAAATTTTGGTAGGTGTTCGGGTTCTTATTCCGGTAAGAGCATTCTTTCAGAGATTGTAGAACTTGTTAAAACTAGTGGAGAAGGAAGGTAAAATCATTGGAAAGCCCCCCTCCCTCATATAGATTAAAATATTAGAAGATTAAATAAAAATATAATTCAGTGATAATGAGTATTTTATTTATTTGGTCTATGCTTGAACTTAATGTGAAATTTAGATCTCATAAATAGAATGTTATTTACGATGACAGACAAGAAGGACAATAGGATGCCGTCACAACATATAGTTAGATAATTTTTTATATTCTCATTACAATGCGCCATATATAAGAGAAAAGTAAAAAGGTTGGTAGGTGTCAATGAGTCCAAACATAATTTTTTGAGTCAAAATGTTTTCATTCTATTTCTCCATTTTCTTGTTATATGTGTGGGCTAATCTAGATATCAGTATATCTCCTCGACTGAGAAGAGCTAAATGGAATGATATTCTCATGGGACTACCTTCTTATCTTAAGTACAGAAATTATACCGGATTATTGTGGGCTATATATATAAAAAAGCTATTTTTGTTTTTTAAGAACAAAAAATTGTTTCAGAATCCTGGAACTTAATAATTATATTCTTAGTAGCTGATGACACTCAGAATAAATTATACTTTATAGAAAAGCAGTACAATATTTTTTTACCTCATTAATTGGGTTCATTTAATTGGATTACTCTGAACATACAAATGAATTTTTCATGTATACAAAATATTTCTACATACTTATATTTAGCCACGCAGTAACCGCCTTTCTTTCTTTTTGGAATCCTTGAGATATTTCAAAATATAAATATTTGATGTACTAAACCGATTCCAAACGTAACAAAAAAAAAAAAAAAGGAGTGAAGACACGCGATACCTTGATAAACAAAATCAAGTTAGTATTTGTTTATTAAAACTAAAGCAAACGATAAAACATCAAAATAGACCAACAGACGCCAGTGCGCCAATTTGCATCAAATGAGATGCAAAACTTGACGAAAAAAATAATTAACTTTTTAATAGTTCATATGATGCACAAAGTTTAAAGTTTCTTTTATTACTTCATGTTTTTAGAAGTAAATTCCTCTATTAAGTTTTAAATCCATTAAAAAACATTTCTCAACATAATTTGATAAATTTAAAATCATAGCATTCGAAGCGTTTTGTAGTTATGCTTAAAAAATTCATGATTAAGAATTTATACCTGAGAATGTGTTACATATACATATTCAAAAATATTTTGAAGTTAGAGAATGTATGATAATGTAGTAATTAATTTAAATACTTTTTCCGTGACTGAAAGCTACGAGTATATAATTGAAATCCTAATTATACACATTAAAATGATCAAATCAAGTTTTGTCCAAATAATTTTTACAGGAACAATCGAGGTATAACATTATATAAAGAAGAATGTAGATAGTTTTTAACATTTTAGTTTCAAAATTTGATTTAGGAGTTTTTCAGAAAAATGTTTTTTTTTATTATCTTTGCGTAAAGAGGACATTTTGAGAAATATTTAATATAGTAATAAATGGTGTAGAATTAATTTTTTTCCAAAGTAAATACGCATCAAAGGAAATAACATAAATTACATGGTCAGAAACAATTCTTGTTCATTGGAAATGGTTCTAAAATTTTGCGCTGAAGAGCATTGCTGTAGAAAACCACAAGAAACAAAGGTCATTAGAAAGGTTTTTGATAAAAATTCAATTTAAATCAAATTGCGAAAATAAGTATTATTAGCATATAACAAAATATATATACAGACAAATTAGTCATAAGAATCTATGTTATAAATTTATGTAGGTAAAGTTAATTAAGTTGGACAAATGATAGAAAAAAGGTTAATTGATAACAGTATTAAAATCAGTTACGATCTCATATCTGGTGAATTTCTAAGAACAACACGAAAAATTAAGTTATTTTTCAGGAATTTCATCGAATTGTAATTTAACTAATTTTTTGAATTTCAAATCTTTGTAGAAGATCCTGAAACATAAAGGAACAGATACGATGATTTACGTCATATCATGTTGATAAAAATTTCATTTTTTTTAAAAGTTATTTAAAGTTTATTTCGCTTAATTGCCGCATAATTTTATGTCTGTTCACAAATATAAATTTTAACAAATAATTGCATTAGAAACTATAGCTAATTTTAAATGAGACAGCAATCATTAAAATAGTTTTGAAATTCTTAAATCAATTAAAAACAAGAATTATACATAATCCATAGTTATGATTTTCAAGATCTTTTTAATTATTTAGTGACAGATGATTTTCTTAGGGTAACTTTAATTATATTTAAGAAGTACTATTCAAATAATATAATCTTAATGAAAAATTTAATTCACTGCTTTCAATCCAGAACTTAAATTAAGTCATGTTGCTTTAAATGATAAATTTAATATGATTTTCCTTGTAATATACTTTTAATGATGAATAAATTTTTAGTGATGATTAAAGGCTTGTCACAATGAGAACCACTTATTAATAGTTTAGTCAATATTTGTTTACGTACAGTCAATATTTATTTAGAGAAGTATACCAATAAAAATAATTTTATTAATTATAAATATATTAATTGCATGAACCAAATCTATATGTTTATCCTACCTGCTTAAATTTAATTAAAATTAATAAAAGTAAAATTCAAACATTATATTTAGACACACAACCATAGATCATATAAAATAAAATTTATTGTAATATATGTATTATTAAATAGAATCTTTCAATTTCAATGTTAATAAAATTGTTTATTTAAGTACCAATATTCAAATATTGATTTTTAGAAATATTATTTTAACTATATTTTAAGTAATAATTATGTTATATGTAAGGGATAGTAGATAAAAGGGAAAATAAAGCTTTGTACCGAGCATTAGGTTTTCTTTCACAGATGGAAATTGGAGCTCTCCGCAACATTATTAGTAAATCATCAGTAAAATGGGGTGATGTAATATAGCACGCGTTAATCGTAAGAAAAATTTTAATATTTCAATATTTTTAGACGTGGAAAAGAAAGCTTCATGCTCAGAAAGAAACTGAGATAAAAAAAAGAAAGAAAATAAATTGATTTATCACACCCACACCCACACACACATATATATATATAAGCAATTAGCTAATTTCTGTTGATAATTTTACCAATTATGCTTAACTTTTGTATAATTGGTAACTTTAATATTCATTGGATCAATTTTGTAAATTCTAATACGTATTACTATTAATTTAATATTTAACATATTTTTAAGGAAAACGTAGTAATTAAATTAATAGTTAATTATTTGAAATCGAGTTGATATTGTATTTGTAAAATGATTAATAAGGGAAATAATACATGTATTTTTTATTCTGAATATACGTATAATTATTTCTGTTATGTTGTAAAGTACTCAAAATTTCTAAAAAATGCATTGTCTTTTAACAAATTATGTTCAAAAGAAAATATATCTTATCTATAAATATGTCTAATCTTAGAAATTGTTCTGATTGCAATTTTTCTTATTTAATATTAGAGCTTCAAGGCAGTGTACTTTATACCATCCTCTAATATATCGTTATTTTAATATATTTGCTAACTCGAAAAATTTATTATTTTATTCCTTATCTGAACTTAATTAAGAAACTCTATTTTAAGCTTAAGGATGTGCTTAATTGTTAAATTGGCTAATTTTAGGGAGAACTTCTTAAAATTTGTAAAGAAAATAGCTGCATTACTTAATTATAAAACATATGCTTTAGTTAAGCGATTTTTTTCAAAAGTCGTAATTAAAATGTAAATATTATAAAGAATATTTAGTTATATAAAAAGAATATAAAAACAATTATAATCCTTTTAAAATATAAAAGAGCAATCTAATGTTATCCGTATATATGATTGGAATGACCAACGGAATGTTGTTATTATGAAAAGAAATATAAAAATGATGACCAACGGAATATTAAAAGTCTCAAGTGATCTGATAACTGAGAAAACAGATAAATATTTTCTTTACCATTCATAAACGTAAATGAATTTATTCACATTACTTTCAATACATGTTTGCACTATCGTTTTTATGAATGTTTATAATTACAAAAAAATAGATTCAAACTCAAGGAATTCCCACATATTTTTATTCAACGAAATGGAGAAATGATTAAAATTATCTCCCAAACAATATGAGAAGATATAATTTCAGGTTTATTAATATTTGAATAAATATTCTTAATACTTTTATTTATTCTTACAGAAACAATATATGGTATTTATATATATATATATATATATATATATATATATATATGTGTGTGTGTGTGTGTGTGTGTGTGTGTGAGTGTGTGTGTGTGAGTGTATGAATGGTTTCCTTGGAGAATCTATAAATTCATTTTCTATTTTAAAGTTAATAAGTATGATATTTATTTTGAAAATAGCTCATCCATGCGTAAAGTCAAAAAAAAAAATCTTTTGTGAATGCAAATGAAAAAAATATTGTTATCGTCTGTTGAACAATTATGTGATCTTCTATAATTACCAAAAAAAAATCTGCAAGTTGTTACGGTATGTGTCTGCTATTTACGTCACGGGTTTTTTTTTTGTCCGTTTAAATAATATTCTGGTCAGGTTGTCGTGCAAACATATCATATTTTTTTTGCAAATGATTCTATTAAATAAGTTGTTTCCTCTTAAAAATAATAGAATATTCTAAAAATTTACTTCTTAAGTAATTATGCTTACATTTTGCTCATCTTTGTATTTAATCATTTGTATTCTTCCATAATATAAAAAGAAGTAACATTTTTTTTCGTAATTAGCATGCTATAAGAATTATTTTTTAACTATATTATGTAGTTTTTATAACATTTATAATTCATTCATAAAGATTTAAAATCATACATATGTATTAATTTAATTTTGTTTCCATTCTACTTTCTCTTAATTTTTTCTTAATTTATGTATTTTCAAAATATTTGAAAGGTGAATTATTGTAATAAGTATATTAGATTCATATCTAACATCAGATGTAATTAATTATATTATTTGAATTATTCGAACAGATCTTACAAAAATATTCATATTCGATTCTATTTATTACTGAAAAGTGTTTTTGCAGGAAAATAATTTTGAGTGAATTTCGTTTCATAGTAGGTGTGACTTCGTATCAAAATTTGAATCAGATTATACATATAAATATGTAATGATATTCCCAGTTGTCTTAATATCCACTATGGTACCAAAATAAGTATTCTTTTAAAATAAATTACGCTATATACAAGAAATAATAGAATTTCTTATTTACATAATTTACAAACTTTTCATAAATAGTTAGTGAAACTTAAGAATATTTCGAAACGGAAACATAAATAAAACTTTTTGAAGGGGAAGAAATTTGGGGGTTGCTGCAAATAAGCTATTTTCTTTAAGAGATTTCTTTTTTTTTTTTTTTTTTTTGGGGGGGGGGGGGGAGGATCATTTATAACAATGGCACTCTTAATAGAAAACAAATGAAACTTTCGTGTACATAATATTATGGAACTTAAATTTCATTCTACTATGATTTAAGAATTTGATGAATCTTGATTAACGCTTAATGTTTATTAAAAGAAAAGTGTATAATTCGGCAAATTTCCATATGTTCAGAAGGTATCTAAAAGAAAATCTATTCATACACCCACACACGCAACGGACGTATATTAACACATCAAAAATTTATTAGAATTTGAATATATTTTATTCATTGCGCATTGAGTATGTTTTAAAATTTTGTGTTCGTATATATATATATATAAAATGGTTGATATGATTTCATTTTTTGGGAATCACTTTGTAGCCGTATATCATGTGTGATGAAAATTTTTAGAAAAGAAAATATTTTGAATGCATTTCATTCCACTATTTGGAAATATATTGAATGTAAAGGGAGGAGAAAAATCAAATGTCACATAAACATTGCGTAATGTATAATAATTAGAAATAATTCTGATGAATTGTTCTTTAATAAATATATTTATCTTCATTGTAACAATGTAGTAGTACGTTTTACTAATTCTTTGTGTGGTTCTTTTCAGTTTTTTAGGTCTTTTTCTCATATCACTCTGTATGTATGTAAACAAACACACACATATATATATATATATGTGTGTGTGTGTGTGTGTGTGTGTGTGTATTTAACAAAGGAATAAAATATTACTTAAAAAACTAATATGCTCTTCTTGATTGTATTTATCAATTAATTTCAGAATAATATATTTAGGTACTATTATTTAATATGCTTAGTAACAATACTAAATCTCTAGTATCATTTTTTTATAATATTAGTTTCTCAATAAAACTTTCTATTCATTTTTAATTCATTTATTTTTACAGTTTATTGAACATCGTATAAGCAAAGTATTCTAATTAATAAAAATTCTAATAACGTCATGTATTGCTTGCATGGGGTTACATTCAATGCGAGCAACTATCTTTTACAGTAAAATTATGAAGCTATTTTTGAGATCTAAACATTTTCTTATACCCTGAAGCTCTCATTTTTAATATCTTTCACTTTACCCCCTCCCCCGAAAATAGCTGAAATTTAATGCAAAATTGATGAAAAAAATTGTTTATATTCATGAAGTATGCTTCAGATTCCTTAGCTAAATTTGGAAAAGCAGTGTTACATTCTAAACAATAATGTTTGTATAGGAATGCACGAATGCAAGTTGTAATTTAATGAAAAATACACAGGAAAATATTAGGGTGTCCAGAATGTATAATACCAATTTTCTACATTAAATTCAATCACATAAATTTGAACCAAGTTTTTATTTTTAATCAATGACATAATCATCCTCATTAGTAACAACTTTTTCCGTATAGTGTGCAACAGTTTTTGCCGAAGTGTTAAAATTCATTTAGTCTTTGAGAAAAATATCTGGAAATAATATTTTGGGCATCATCTGAATTTTTAATTTCTTTCCACTTGGAAAATGTTGTAGCGTTCGGAATAAAAGGAAATGTTATGGAGTAATATATGTCAAATACAATGGGTGAAGCAATATCTCCCAGCCCAATATAAATTATTTTTAAGGGTTTGCCTTACACAATGCGACCTTGTATAGTCATGTTGCTTAATAAGACCTTTTCTGTTTATAATCGCTGGACACTCCTCAATTATAGATTAATTTATTAGATCCAATTATTCACAATAATTGTATGCATTCAGAGTTAAACCAGGATTCAGCACTTCAAAACGAACGTCACCGATAATATTCCACCAAACACACAAAAGCACCTTTTGTTGTGTAAACCTGGCTTTCCTATAATTCTTGACAGTTCATTTGGAGAGAGACACTGTCTTTTACATTTTAGATTATTATTTGCCCATTTCACCTAAAATTATAAAAAAAATAAGATTTAATTATTTAGGAGTAGAGAAGTCACTCTAACCTTAAAATATTTTTGGTACGACTTTGAAGAACACAATAAGCTCATAAATGACTAATGAATATCGACAAGCGGAGAAACGATACTATTTTAAGGTCCTCCTAATAAGATAAAAATCATAAACTGTTTTTTGCCCCATATCGTTCTCAGACTGAAAATCTATTCTAGAAACAATCAAAAATACTTTAATGAACAACACTCGAGTCATATGTCATTTACTTAAACAACTGTACAATAAAAGAAACTTATGTGAACTTCAATGGATTCCTGCACCTATAAACTTTGACAGCAATAAATACTCAGTCTTGCAAGTGAAGAAAGTACGATATATGATCCAGAATTATCCTACCTTAATACTGTCTAATGTAAATGCTGTGACTAAATATGGACTTCTAAATACACTGGAATTCAAAATTAAGTAATTTGCATATGTGTCGAATTTCATGATAAGAATTGAACGAATTGTAAAAACGGTACATTGAAACAAAGATGCAAATCTTCTACATCGAATAAGAAAGCATATATGTATGTGTGGGTGGAACTAGTAGAAAAATAGGATTTGTTATCGCGCGTGCTAAAATCCTCATTTCGTTCGCTAGCACATTTCGCAGAATTTCTTGGTGTTTTTTTGCAGCATTTACTTGAATTAGAAATCAAACTATAGAACTGTATAATCACCAACGTTTAGATTATGTAATGAGGAGACAAATTGTAGGTAAGCTAGAAGCAGGCCAATCTCATATCCAGATTTGTAGAGAATTTGATATAACGCACAGGGTATTGTACAACTTATGGAAACTGTTTGAAGACATCATTTCCATCGAGAGAAAGCCTGGGCAAAGTCGCCAAGATGGCCAGAGAAGATCAACATTGCCCTTTATGGCGAGGTATAACAATGATGCTACATTTTCTCAGGTCTTTCATGAGTTGTATTCACACACTGGAAACGGAGTTTTAATAGGTCACTGTTTCCAGAAGACTTCATAAGAAAAACTGTTTGCAAGAAAACCTGTTGCTTGCATCCTGCTCAGTTCTGCGAGCAGGAGAGTCGACTTAAAATGGGACACAGATCATAGAAATTAGAACATGGGTCAATGGGCGACCGTTCTCTTCACTGCTGAGTCCCGGTTCAGCAAAACCAGTGATTATTGCAGTACTTTCAAATAGAGATAACGAGGAACCAGCTACCTCCCTTCTATGTCCAAAAAATTGATCATTACGGCAACGATCATTTTGATGGTCGTAGCAGGCATCTTATTGGAAGGCAGCCCACACCTCCAAGTATTTGAAAGGAGGACTGTGACTCCAAATCTCCAAACCTAATACTATAGAGCATACCTCGGATTCTCTGGGGAGGGCAATAGCAATTCGCAACACCCTCTGAGAACTATCCAAGACCTGAAAACAGCGTTGTTGGTCTGTTGAGACCAATTGCCACAGTAACTCATAAACTCCCTTATTTCCAGCATAAAATCGGAATGTGAGGCCTGTATATCTATAAAAGGGGACCATACACCCTTTTAACTCCTTTTTTTCTATTCTGAAACTGCTTTTTCATACCTTGCGAACTCGATGAGTGTTACGTACGATAATTTGTGTGTATTATAACTATTGAATGGTTATTTTTTTGTGTTATATTAATCCCATGTACAAACCAAATTTCATTAAAACCCATCAAGTAGTTCTAGAGATATTCGCCCTAATCGGAAAATTCTCTTAATTTTGGACACTGGTATATATTACTGAGAATACCCCTAATTACAGAACTTATATGCTCTAGATAAATAACACCAGCTATAGAAAGACTTAGATCAAATTATTAGAAGGACATAACAGTTCACTCTGACCACTTACAAACCTATTATAATTGTAGAATGTATTCTTATACTCCAATGACACCAGATCACATTTACAACCGCCAACTATTTTAAACTGTACGTATGACTGCACATTTACTCGTATTTATCCACACAGAAATTTCTCTGTAACCCTGAGGCCTCTTATCTGGACTCTGTTGTCATTAAGGAGTTTGAGACTATCTAATGCATATACTGAATTATATATGGGTACGACAACAATAGCTATTACAGCAGCATTATTGAATGCCTCTTTTCAGCGATAATTACTTTAATCCATTAAAATTGCATCTGTGAACATTTGAAGATCTTCATTTCCAAGTCCGCAGTTGATTATCGGTAGAAATCACCTCTATAGATACATATGTGTAAGAAATTCATGTTGTTTTTTAAAATTTATTACAGTTATTTAACTCTTCGAAGTAGGCATTACCTTTGTTAGACAAATTTGAAGGAATTGTGAAAAGAAGCACTTATTGAAAGAGTTAATAAAATAAGTATAGTTTCTTTTCTTCAACGATAATTACTATAATTTTTCAAAATTGTATCGATTAACAAATAAAGACCTTCATTTATAAGCAAGAAGTTAACTCTGGGTAGAATGTCACTTATACGGAAATATATATGTAAGAAATTATTGTCAACTGTAAGATAAAATACAAATAATCATTTGACGCTTCCAAGTTAAAATTACTTTTTTGGAAAAATTTAGAAAAGTTAATGAAAGGAAATACATTTTAGCACATTTTATTTCCTTTAATGCCTATTTCCCACTTTTGTTCCCCCAAATCTCTCTTAAGCACATTGAAATTTATGCAAAATACTTTTAAGCATGTTATGAAAATTCGATTAATACATTTTGAAATCCTTCATAATTTGAATAAAAGAAATTATTTTTAAGTATTATGTGTGTGCTATTTAAATGTACGTATATTACGTCAAAGTATTGAAATATAATATTAATATTGCAGAACACACAGTTACTAATTTGTTCATAAGAAACATAACTGAAATATTAACAAGTAATATATATATAAAAAATTAAAGTCAATTACTACTTAGGTCACCAAAGAAAATTTTTATTTTATTTACTTTTTATTAAATAATTACAACTAATATAAATATGGATATACATATGACAGAATCTCAATATTAAGTGGCAAAAGAAAAGTTTTTCCTGCGCCCTACACGCTTCGTCACGATGGGATTTATTCCTAAATTTATATCCTACTAAATATCTTATATAAGAGAAATTGTTTTCTCCCATATAAAACTAAAATTAATTACTTGAAAATCAAATAAAAAAAAATATGCTTCGACGAGATTGATCTGAAGGCATGAAGATTATATGCCAACATTTTACCAACTTTGCCATTGCAAGACAAATGTCATAGTAGATTTCTTAATTCATCTAATAAATTAAATGGTTGGAATGCAGTTTAGCTCAAATACCTTTGGCGATAGGAATTATTTGACCGTATTTCGCCAAATGTGGCTACCCTGGTCCACTTCGCGGACTTAACTCTCAGCCAAAAGAAAAATCGCTTAAGTTTGGCAATTTTTGAAATCGCGACAAGTGGTTGGGTTAAACTAAATTTTCACGAATTAAATTTAATTAAATGAATTAATATTTAAAAAAACTGTATTAACATCAAATGTCATCCATTACAAGTTTTAAAAAATGTATTTGAACTTGAGTGGATGTATAAAAAGTATTTTATTAACGATTGAAAATTTGAATAAAAGTATTTTATTAACGATTGATTAATAAGATATATATAGGGAGAGTGTGAGCTAATAGTAGGAATTTAAAAAAAAAATAAAAAGCAAAATGTAAAATATATAAATTCTAATTACTTTAAAAATAGGTCAATTGTCCGTAAGTGATTTTTAGCTACCAAATAAATTAAAAACTAAACTTTAAGCACAAATGAGCAAGAATTGAATTCCTACTTCAGGCTATTTTGTAACATTCACTCTCTTTTCAAATAGGTGTCAATGAAAAACAATTCTTAATGTGTAATCTGACGTTATCAGTATATGCAACAATCTTGACAACTTATTCATAAAATGTCCTGAAACTTGAAAATTTACCAAAACATTAGATGGAATTGTAAATTTTATTGAACAAAAATATTGTATAAATCAATTCCTCATCTGTTATACGTCCTATCATCACATATCCAAAATATATGTTTCCATTAACATTTATCACTAAGTTTTCAAAAGATTTAAGAAGAAAAAAATTATATATTTTGAAAAATACACGTATTTTAACGAATCTCTAGTTAACAAATCCGTGCATCGTGTTTATTCGTATCCTTCCATTACTCATTCAGTATCCTTCCTTTCAATTCTTTAAGAATAGCTACAATGTATTTTCCCGACACTTAATCTTCTTATTATCGCCATAACTCGACACTTTTAATGCCACTCAATTGAAGATTCCCACAAAAACAACGCCATTACATAAATCTTGTTGTGGAGTCTTTTTAGTACTTTGACAACGTCGCCAATTTTTCCCTCTCTGAACAAAGCTTTCAGGGGGAATTTTTCTTACAAAGAACGCTTCCTCTTTCATTCAATTGTTAAATTTGACAGAATTCCATGCTGTGGTAATTTTAAAATAAAAGATTAACACACGTTGTCGATGTGTATCTTAATCAGAATTAAAATCTTCGTAAGCTTCATCAGTTATTAAATAAAAGAACAGATGCATTCACCAATTCTGCAAAATGCTCTATTTTGATTATTAAGTTGTGTGGTTTTCGTAAAATAAAATGTGAAGATGCTTTAAGTTTATAAAATTACACGTGAGACAATTTAATAATAAATTATTTTGAAGAATTAATCCCAATGATTAAACAGAAAAAAAGAGTCATTTTATTAAATTGATTATTAAAACTTAGTTTGATTTTATTATCGTCGTTCTAGAAACAACACAAGGGGTTCTTGTTACGGATCTTGTAATTCTGAACCTCTGTCAAATGACGAGGACTACACTTGAGCTGCCACACCCTCTCTTAACTTCTACACCACACTAATGGGAAGACTTTGGGCCTCTATAGATTTAAAGTGCATCAGCCCCAGCTACACGATGAGATTTTAGTACCATCAAGGCTCGAATCCACCAATCGACGAAAGGCGCTTGCAATTAGTCAGCGACTATGACCACTAGGCTACCGAAACTACAATAAAACTCTGAATACTAAAAATGAATTGGAAGAAATTGAAAAGATTTGATGAGAGCAATGAAATTATTAAATGGTTTTAAAGGCTCAATCATTGTGTAATAAAATCAGAGACTTAAATACATTCATTTCATTATATTGTATTATATTATATTATATTATATTATATTATATTATATTATATTATA
>BMAW01054278.1:0-10649 GCA_019974015.1 Nephila pilipes
AACTTTGGTCTTTGTTCTGCCGCGCAAACTTTCCAAAGGTTCATTAATGAAGTTTTGAGAGGACTAGACTACTGTTTCCCTTACTTGGATGACATCCTAATTGCCAGTGAAAATCATATCGAGCACAAAATACATTTGGAAGAAGTTTTCACACGATTTAAAAATTATGGTATCGTGTTGAACGAGTCCAAATGTCACTTCGGGAAAGACACAATATATTTTCTTGGACATACAATTAGTGATAAAGGATGTACTCCTCATAGTGAAAAGGTTCAAGCAATAGTAAAATTCTCAAAACCCGTTACTATTTCTGACTTGCGTCGGTTTTTAGGCATGGTAAACTATTATCATAGGTTTATCCCAAATATTTCATCTATTTTGTCACCGTTGAATCAACTGTTAATTGGTGCAAAAAAACGTGACAAAAGGGAAGTTCAGTGGAATCCGGAAAGGGAGAAAAGCTTTGAAGAGATTAAAACAGCTATGGCAAATGCAACGCTTTTATACCATCCTTCAGTAGATGCAAAATTAGCGTTAGTTACAGATTGCAGTGATTTTGCTATGGGAGGAGTCCTGCAAGAAATTTCTTCTGATGGTCCTAGACCTCTTGGATTCTTTTCAAAGAAGTTATCTTCTGCACAATGCAAATATTCTACTTACGACAGAGAATTATTGGCAGCTTATAGTGCAATACAACACTGTCGACATCTTTTAGAAGCTCGTATTTTTACTTTATACGTAGATCATAAACCTCTTATCTTCGCGTTTTCACAGAAACATGAGAAGGCCCCTCCCAGACAATTGTGACATCTAGATTTCATTTCGCAATTCACTACAGACATTAGGTACTTACTAGGTAAGGGTAATGTTGTAGCTGACACTTTATCGAGGATTAATGAGATACAATTTTCCTTGCTGTCTGATTTGGAGTCATGGTCAAAGTTTCGGGAAAAAGACGAGGAGTTGAAATCTATTTTAGAAGGTAGGATGGAATTCAGTGGTAAGCTGATAAAAATTGAAATGCCTGTTGGCACTAAATCGTTATATGCGGATAGCTCTACAGGCGTTAACAGATTCTATGTTCCTCATGAATTAAGACGCAAAGTTTTTAATGAGTTACATAGTTTGTCTCACCCAGGGATGCGCGCTACTAAACACTTCATAGGATCTAAATATGTTTGGCCAGGTATGAATAGGGATATCGGCATGTGGTGCAAAACTTGCATCGATTGTCAACAGTTTAAGGTACACTTAAACACCTGGGTTTCTCGATTCGGCACGCCTCAGAGGTTCACTTGTGATAGGTGCCTAGGAACATCTGATGAGCCAGTGGAGCAGGAATCCAACATCCAACAAGAGCCGGCAGCATATCCAACAAGAGCCGGCAGGAAAGTAAGGTTTCGTCTCCCTCCGTGAGACTGGAGGGGGAGTCATGTGGCGGCTGCCTACGTCATCTTGTGACGTCATTTTTGTCTGCGGAACTGCGAGCCGACTTGAAGAAAAGGAGGCAGTAATCATTGCTCGCCACACTTGCTTCGCAGATTGCAGACCTGTGAAGGTCGAGTTTCATAGTTGAAATGTTAAAAGTTGTTCTCGTTAAGTTTTAAATAAATTGTTAGTTCTTCTTGTTTTTAGTCTTTCGTAGTTATTTATTTATTTATATAGCCTACACCTTCTGATCTGGAGACAACCTCCATAAGCTGGGATTGGATGTTATGAGGCAGGAAGGTTTTAGCAACCCCACTTCCCTATAATTCTTTATGAATCCAGATCTAAAACATGTTCTTTATCTTCTTGTATGAAATGAAAGTAACATTACATTATAATCAACATTATCATTTGGTTTCGTAATTATTTCCTTTTTCATGGTTGATGTTTCTTCAGAAATAGAATTGCCTGGAAACCAGTGTCCCATTTTTGAAATCTCCATTAAATCTGAACTAGATTATCGGCACAGAGGAACAGTAAAGTAGATGAAAGGACCTGATTTCTAAAGAATAAATAGGCGTCGTAGGGAACTTTTAAAAAACCGCTCCGTTCATATGTTTAAAGAAATTAAATTTTTCAGTCTCACAGATTCTGAGCTAAATGGGATGTTGAGTGATAAATTGTTGTAGCTAATATTGATTTGAGTAAAGGTTTAGTAAAACCCGAGTTTTTAAAAATTATAAATTAAAAATTTCAACTTTTCTTAGGCAGAAATTAGTTTATATGGATATGTATAAGGATATGACTTTAGTTATGAAAAAAAAAAGCAAATATAACTTAACAGTATGTTATACACGACAGAATGTATCAAAAAATAGGGTTTGGGGTAACTTTAAATTTCTACTTGATAGTTAATCGTAATTAATCGTCAATGAAAAGAAGAAAAAAATTAGCATAATTTTACTCTTAGGCCTCTCTTTAAAGGGCTAATTTTTTAGTGCTTTTTGAAAAAGACATACGTTTATTAACTTTTTATGGATGATATTTCAGAGTCTTTTCTTGTTTTTCAAGTTGATAAGTGTTACTCTTAAGAATCAAATAACATCATAAAAGTTGTACCCCATACGTCAATATTTAGGTGATTAGTGTAAGATCTTAGCTTGTAATACTGTTCTGAAATGTAGTTATTTTTAGGAATTTTTGAAAAAACTTTCACGTTGTAAAAGTGATCGAATGGAGCCCACTTTATTTTAAAAATCCATATACCCTAACAAATGTATTCATTTTTAATAATGTTAAGAATTTAACACTTTGTGAAGTATTTTAAATAAAAAGGAACTTTTTTTTCATTCCTAGTTACCTTGTCCTATATACTTCACCATATTAAATGAACAAAAGAAAGAACAAAATAAATTATATTTTTTATAATTAAATTAAAAAGTTCTAAAGTGTTTGTTTTGATTAGAATTCTTTTATATTAAAATGTGATAAGATTTCTATATTATCTATCGCTTAACCTTATAACGGTCTCGTTGTGCTTGTCTAAAAACTTTCTTGGAGGTTTTCTGTTTCAAATTCATAAATACGGCTTATTGCAGAGTGACAAACAGAATCTAGAACTAATAACTAATTCCTCATTCTAATATTTGACTCAAACATTTCCTTTAGCTCATTTATGTCGATATTTGAAATGATCGAAGGCTGCGTTAATATTTTGAATGAACATAACAGTGAATAACAGTGAATGACATATATATATATATATATATATATTTATGATTTAAATTCAGTTTTAGAGGTAAAAATGTACTTGCGTTATTACCATCTGTAGCTTTTTAAGTTCATTTCAAGATAAGCAAAAAATGTGTTTAAATTGGACAAACACATTCTAAAAAATTAGCTTCAGTCCGGCTCACGAGGGAAGTTCCTTGTAAATTGAATGAAGTTTCTAAATCCTCATATATCAACATAGAAAAATCTTTCATATGATTTTATGTTCCAGTTTCAAAAATTTCTAACTTCATAGGTACATACTTGAAATGGCTTTATTCAAAAAATTCTGGATACCTTGTTCGAGATTGATAACAAGGTATAAAGTTTCTGCGGGAAGTAATTTATTAAGCCAGTTGACCTTGAGTGACGGCGGAGTTTTGAATCTTCAACCTTTGGTTTTGAAGAAATCTTGTCCAGTCTCTTTTTTGTAGTGCTCTTAACCACTTGATGGAAAGGGATTCTCCTTAGGACTAGTTATTAAGTAGTTATAATTTATATCTTTGATGCTGAGGAATGTCGACACACAAAGTATTAACCATAAATGTTTGTTGGACATGTGTCCATGCTATTATTCCAGGATCATGCGAATCCGACTATGCGCTTAAAGAACCAGGGAACTCATCACATGCAAAATGGTTTACCTTAACAAAAAACGGCCCTTTCTTCTATTGTCTGATGCCACTAACAAACCCATCCATCTTCCATACAAGTTCGCTTAGTTTATTATAACAATCCGAGTATAGTGTTATCTAGCTTTTTCTGAAAAAATATTCTATCCTTTTGTACATATGCATTGAGACCTTTTTTAAAACACTTCAATGCAAGAAATACTTATTTGAACATATTTGGAATGCATTTCTTTCCATTTTCCCTTTGAAATAATTCTCCACGAAATTTGCTTGACCAAAAGAAACACATTGATTTGATTACACTGAAAAGAAACCTGTAACTCCATCAAGGATATTAGAATCAGAACACGATTAGATCAGCGAATTTTAATGCAAAAGTATTCCAACTAAAACAAACACCTTCTTGGAATTTAAGTAAATGAGACATAGGCCTTATTTTAACATTGACATATTTCCAATTTTATAGGGTTATTTGAGAAATATCCTATTTATAAATACAAATATAAATGAGCAGTTGATATCCAATACATGTATTTACTTTAATAAAATGTTTGTTTTTTTAAGGGGCATTTTGCATATACTCTACTGCATTCGTAACTTATAAGAAATTCAAAGTACATATAAAATATAATATGCGACATAATATACATAATTATAATTTCAATAATTAAATTGAGTCAAATTTTCAGTCACGAAAAAAATTAGAAAATAATTACGTAAACTGCCAATTAATAATGTCCGTTCATAATGGGCAAAATAACAAAGCCACAGACTAAATAATCATCGAAGAAAATTTACTAGAGTCCTAAAGAATAATATTTAATGAATGAAAAATATAAAATTATTTCTCTATAGCCCAATGTCACATATGCTTAACATTTTAAAATTTGATTTGCAAACACTCTACTTATAAAATTCTCATAAATGATATAACTAGAGATTTGGTAAAACATGTTCTATTTTTTAGTAGTAAAATAAAAAAAAAATAAGATTAAAAGCACTATATTGACTTTTTTATATTAAGAACAGTCATTCTTATTTCTTTTGTAGTATTAGCATTATTAACAGTAGAAAAAAAAATCGGGAAAGAAATTTATACGTTAATGTACTTATGCTGGTTAAATAAATATTACCGCTTAAAATTAAATTTATCTTGCTGTTATTTGACTCTTAGCTATAACTATATATTATTTCCAAAATTAAGACAAATGCTTAAATTGTGTGCATAAGAATCCTAACAATATGCAGTTTTTCTATTAAACTATCAAGCAATTACGTTCACTGAGGGGAGTCAATAAAAGTTTCACATTAGGCTAATTTTTTTTTGTACTGTTAAACAATCATCAATCACAACTAATTACTGATATAATAATTTAAATTTTCAAATTCAGTTTTTTCTCTATATTGTTCATAACATAGATATACAATAAATTAATTGAAATTTTCATATTGAATTATTCTTTTATACCTTATCATTTCTTACATCGTAGTACTTTTTTGCACGTATGTGTATTGTATGTATGTATGTCAATAATATGTAACAGCAATATTGTAATAATATGTATGTATGTGTGTGTCAATATTATACAGCATATAATAATATAACATATACATATATATATGTATATTATGGGAGGGTAGCAAAATGTGATAAGGTAGTATTAGCATTATTAATATACTCATGGAGAAAATATATACTCATATTGTATATATATACTCATATTACGGAGAACGACGTTAAACGCCCTCTACCGGCTATACGTAATGCGCAATCAGGCTGGATTTCTAATCATTTGCATATCTCCCAGATATGTACCTTCATGCCAAGTTTCGTTACGATTCCGCAATTACATTTTGGTGAGCTAATTTTTTTGTCCATGAGTGTATATATATGTATATATGTAGAATCCTAACTACAGAAATGGGGTATATGGCTCGTTCTAAATATTTCTATGGGTTTTCTGGATTCAAAAACCAAGAGGACTATTAGAAGATGATATTTAATTCAACCATATATTATTGTACAATATTTACTGAGTTAAAGTAGAACTGTTGGTTGTACATATTAAAGAGCTATCTGATCGCACGTCTTTCTCAGCTGGTCGCACTCTTCCATCGGCTGGTAATCGTGTGAACCCCTTAGAAAGAAGTCACGAAGTAGAGCTCCAGGTCGTGGCGCCATCTAGTGTTGAAAAGCGTCTCAAAATGTAAAAATTCCACTTATACATACGTATATATATATATATATATATATATATATATATATATATACATATATGCCGAATGTAAGTTTTTGTAGCACATATTTAACTAATAACATGCTATTGAATGGATCATTTATATATATATATATATATTAGGAATTTTTGAATTAAAAAGACTTTAAAGATTAATGACTAAGTAAACATTCGATTTTCAAAATTGATGGTTGTTCTTTCATTTCGCTGAGGGTAAGAGGCAACTTTTATCTGTAACGCAGGAAATACTGCTCTCCCATTTGAATTACATAATGAGAGCTCACAACAGTTCTGTAGATATTTCTTTTGGTCAGCATCTAAACGCGTCCTTTAAAGATGCGTCAAAACAGAATCAAAAAACACCACATTTTAATATAACTTCAGGAAAACATCTGATTTAAACATTTCCAAAACACACCAAGAACTGTTAGTGTCCGGACGATCGCAGAATCTCCATTAAACTACAATAATCATTTTATTTCCACATATAGCCTGATCTTGGTTGGACAACGGTGCTCTGTGTAGCTGCACAAACCCATTAATTTCTTTACTTGAAAACAACACTGACCTCTGGTAATAGTGATTTCACAGCCATGGAAAACAACAGAAACAAAAAAGCCATTCCTCGTAAAAGACAGTCCTCAAAGGAAATAGGTAATTCTACGAACAAACCTTGTGTCCCAGAGAATGAAAAAATTAGTAAAGATGTAGATTATTCTCGAACCGCCAGTGAAACAAGGACCGATGAATCCTTTTCCAAACCCTTCTCAGATGTTACTGAAAACGATGAAAATGTTATTTTTAACTTAGGAGTTTCTAGCCATGTAATTTCTTTATTATGTTTGGAAACCCAGAAGGTTTCTAAAAAAAGAAGCATTAACGTAATGTGCAAGAATCTGAGCCTTTGATCAGCCATGAACATGACTTTAAAATGTGAAAATTGTGATCATTCCTTTTGTTCATCTCTACCAAAACAAACTGCATAACATCCTGCACTATACTTTGGTAAAGGATATCAATAAAAGATTGACTCAAGTGTAAAACCCTTGTCTCACTAATCATAACGTTCCTCAAAGACAAAGTACCTATTCTCGAAAACCAGTCGCTAAATAATGCATGCAACACAAACGAAATCCAGTCAGGTTCTTGCACCAGATGCAACGGAAAACGATCCCGAATCATCCCCAACGTGGTGGTGCGTCTATTTGATCGGTGGAAACTGGCAACGCAGAGTGGATATCCATCCCTTGAACGACGTGGGGTTCCTTGTTACGAGGAAGGCATTGTATCGAATCCTACGTTCCAAAGTACGTGCAGATCTCTTATGATCTCGTGCAACAGAATGATCAAACAACATCTCATAATCAATACAGGATCATCCGGTGCTATGGAACCCGTTGGCGCATATCGCCCTTGAACGTTCCCGGGCCGAAACGAGGAAATTACAATATGTGTTTCTTTTGAGATTTAGTGACTCCAAAGCTGCATGATGCTGAAAGACATGGCCAGAATATCAAGTCACAAACAGAAATGTATAGGACGATACAAAAACGTGTTGGAAACAAGATCAAGAAAACTGAAACCAACGACGAAAAGGGCCTTGATGGACTGAAAAACCTGAGAGATTTGCCCCACCGATAAGCCAAAATCACATGCAAATAACCGCGTGACAATGATCAATCTTAGAAGGCATGCACCGCAGTACTTGCAGCATTTTTCACCGTTGTTCAAATGCAAAACAACCAATGTAATGCAACAAAGTCTCCGTTGACCTGATTAGCTGGTGCAAAATATCAACGAGCCGTAATCACCAAACAAAATCTACAAGGACAAGTCCAAAGACTCCACAAAAAACTGGTTTAACATTATAAAACCATATATGAAATTATGCGACGCTTCTATTTGAGTAAAATGCTTTACCAGGGAAAAAAACCTCAAAAAAACAAAATGAGTGCTCAATGGAATTTTGTGGAAATTCATTCCAAAAGACGTCTCTTTGTTGCATTGCTCAACACCGCGATTAGGGAGTGATTGTAGGCAATCAACCTTAACAAGGATCAAAGGTAGGTGCAGGTAGCTGACATTGACGTACTGGAAACACTCAACGCCCACGGTACCTACATCAGTGCCAAGGTTCTTAAGTGCAGAACCAGACGAAGTTCGAGTCACAAGAATCCAAACCATCCTCCTAACTAAGTCAGTCATGGAACAGGTCAATAAAAAAAATAGAAAAAACGAATAAAACGATGGTGAGGAAATAAGTACCGAAATTTCATAAACCTATGAATCTTTAAGGCAAGATCAGTGTAATAGAGCGCTATCGATCAACCGAAAACTAAAACGACTAAAATTCTTCGCGCATTTGAGTAACCAAAAAATGGATAACCCAAAAATATTACTGATAAATTTCTTGAAACCTGCATTCCTTTCCTCATATCGTTGTCTAGGGCTCATCTGGGGTGTAATGTCCATAATAAGGTTTTAAAAATTATGGCCCATTATTCTGTGCATATAACGTTGTAAAAAATATGGTAAATTGTAATAGCTCTTCTGACTGGCCTGAAATCTCTTTATTTCATTTAAATAGCCATAATATTTGTAGGGGCCCAGCCCCAGGGCCACGTGGCTAAGGGTCGACTTTGATTAATTAAACCTACACAAACTAGGGTGGAACACATCTTCACGTAGCATCTTTGAAAGAATCTTCAGTAACTCCTCCAAAATCCCATAACCTAAGAATTCCAGAACCTACACTCCATCATAAACATCACTCTTAACATAACTTATCTACTGAAAACCGAAGCCAATGCTGGCATAACTCTTCCAACAATCGTTCTTTAAAAAAGCACCGCAAATCTCGCAACCTTATCCATTGTAAAATCTATCAAATAACCATTTGCATAAACAAACAACTTACTAGAAAAACATACATGCTTGCAACCTTTATGGAAATAAAGGATGTAATTTAAAATGTAATGAAACATCTAAATGCTCATTAATTCTAATTGTTTATTGCTCCCATGAGAACCGGGGCTAATGGATGATGTTTGAAGAAAATGCAAAATGAGGGGAAAACCTCAACTCTTTGATTCCCCAATACATCGATTCAATAACCTCTGAGTCCAACATTGAAAAACAAATTTTTTGCAAAAGTTTTATTCATCAACATAAGACCTCTTTAGTTAATCAATCTCTTTAGGGTGATACACCCACCCAATCAAGCTCCAAATCTTAGGTTTATTTTGTTTTGTTCCAATTTTCAAGAAATCATTTTGTCAGGAGTAAATAGCGATAAACAGCTTCTGAATCATCGACTCGCTGCTGCTTTTGCCCATCGAAAGTACCGGCACCCACTTGGAAAACCTTTCAATTCTCACTTCATGAAGATAGTAAACACTCCCAGGCATGATAATTAAAATAATTCCCTCAGCAACTCAGAGCATGATCTTTCATTATACTTTTGGGCTCTCACTCAATACTAAAAATGTACCACAGGTCTAAATCTTGAGCACCTATGTCATTTGTGTCGGTACGATCCATCGCTTTAAACTCGGCAAACCAACGTGACAAATTGCTTTGATGGACAAGAGTCCGGTACATTTTTCAATCCATTGCTTCAAGCCTAGTATTTTTGCACCCATAATTAAAACAATGTGTTTTGACTGTGAAACATCGAAACCTCGGTTTTTTTCCGTACGACTTTAAAACAACAAACTACAAAACGACTTGTTCCCAACCTCTTCACAACCCAGCCGTTCTCTAACTAATCGACCTTAAAATCTTTATAGTTTCCCCGCTAAAGGTTGCACCTAGAAAGACCTGGGTTACTGGCCTAGTCATTTGAGCCATCTCTGCTATTAGTCTCGGAGCTGATGTGTTACTTCAATGTAGCTTAAAGTTATGTGATCATATAAAGAAAAATGTACCATAATTTTTTTGATGCAAACCCACTGCATTGGAAACTCATAACTATAAAACCTCTCAACATTAATATTTTTATTTCGATTCTTAACTCCCGTTTAACAACCCAATTTTAACAACTCTTAAATCTAAACTCAATTCCTTGAAACTGCTACTAATAAAAGATCTCTCGGCATGCAAATGTACTCTCGACCAATAGAATCATTTATGTAGAATTTATATATATAACGCATTGTGCCAAAAACACAACACATATAGATATGTAAATTATGTAACATACGCTGTGTATGTATGTATGTGTATATATATATATATATATATATATTATATATATATATATATATATATATATATATATATATATATATAAATTATCTCAATACAGAACTAATTTAATTTCAACGTTTTCTCTATCTCTGACTCAAAAAGTATGGACTACTACTATTTGATCATTCTAAATTATCCTTTTATTTTATTTAATAGATTACGTGTAACTCATAAACCTCAGCTGAATCAGCCATCCATAACCCATTACCACATAGCAGAACCGTCAGAAAATTAGACCTTCCGGCCTCGATCCGATCTCAGCCAACCCATCTTGATCCCCATAACCAAATGAGATCCCATGAATTTATCCCATTTATAAAGTAACTTGCTCGGT
>BMAW01054287.1:0-10131 GCA_019974015.1 Nephila pilipes
CTTCACTAATAACCCTTAAAATGGAGACATCAATTAAAGAAAAATTAATATACCTCTTATAATAGATGTTTCCATCAAAATTTGAAAATATTCTTCTTTTATCACTAGGTTTCGATGTTTTTAAAGAATAATTGACTCGAAGTTTTTTTTTTTTTTTAATTTTTTCCGAAGATAAGGGAAGATTTAATTTTTTCCGAAGAAGAGAAGGTGGAGAACTTTTTACAGCTGAAAAAATAAGATGTGTTACTTACAATGAATAAGGTAGTATTAATTTATTTTATAGTCTGAAAGGATGTAACCAAGAAAGCTCTATGTGATACATTTAAGAAATCTAGTTTCTTTTAAAATTTAATTTTTATGTTCACTAAATTTGCAATTCTAAATTCGAATTAGTTATGCACTAATTAAAACCATTAAATTAAAATATTTATGCAAACACTAATTTAACTGATGCCTGTGAATTTCGAGCTTAAAAACAGAGATTAACAAATTAATAAAGTTTTAAATGGTATATGACTTTAAAGTAATATAGTTTGTTGATGAGTTTTGTTTTGTTTTTGTTTGTTTGTTTAATTAACTAAAATATAAATATAAAAAGGAAAGGATTTACGAAGTATAATTTGATTTCAATTCGTGACTAATGTCTTAGAAGCTTACTAGTAATGTCTCTCCCCATCTCTAATTTGCATAAATATTATGGATTCTGAGGCTGTCAAAAGCAACTAAGAAACAAATAATTATTTTTACTAGCATATTATACAATTGTTTGTTAATTTTTGTTTGATTATTTATGAACGTCTTACTTAGAAGCAACGCGACGGCTGTACCTCGTAATTATAAGCCTTCGGCAAGAGTCGAAGACTACATTTCAGATGGCACCTCCCTTTCAAAACTTTCCCACCATTCTAATGGGAGGACTTGAAGCCTCAGAAGACTAAACGTTCGTCATCTTCCCTACGACGCGAGTTCTTAGTGTCGTCAGAACGCGGCCCAAACTGTGAATTAAAGAAAAACGTAAAAACGTAGTATTTTGTTAAGGTAACGACAACAAAGTACAAACAAGTGAGGAGTGAATGTAAATTACAGCTGCATTGATTCATGACAGCTAACGTCTAATTCTTAGTTACGACTTCACTTCAATTTAAGTTACCATCAATTACCGACAGAAGACATGCAATTCAATCTTTTATTCCCTGCACATACTCAACTTACCTCTCCTCTTTTCTATACTTTTCTTCCGAGTATATATGATAAAGGTACTTCTCAGTGACCCCCGTAAGCTAATAGTCATTGTAGCGAATTCGTAGCCAGCGTTGTTATCATCGTTTCATGAGTTCAAGTCCTAATGCCACTTGAGACCCGATGTATAGTGGGATTGTTGCACATTAAATCAGTTGAATCTCCGAGACCTTCCTTTAGTGTGGTGCGGAAGCTTAAAGAAAGAGGTACTAGCTCAGGTGTGGTCTTGGTAATTTGACCGAGGCACAAAATTACGAAATCCATAAGCAATAATGCGATGTTTATGAAACGGTAAATCCTTTCAGGGTATTATATACAAAAGTAGAAAATGTGGTTCATTTCAATTTTAACATATTTGTAATTACTTAAAGTAAAACTCAAGGCAATGAGCGAGAACTCAATAAAAAAAATAAAATCGATTGAACGGAACAAAATTATACTTAATGAACCAATAAAAACAAAAAGTCCTCTAAGAATACTTTAGTTTTTTATATTTAGTTTTCTATTTAATCTAGCCTCTATTGACGACTCAAGAGGTTGAGATCCCCCTTCCTTTTTTTTTCTTTCTTTGTCTATATTAATCTTCTAGACTTTCTTTCTCCTTTTTTTCTTTTTTTTTTCTTTCTTTTTTTTTTTTTTTTTTTTTTTTTTGGCTAGGCGAAAAACAAAATTAATTTTTTATTTGGGTAATCAATCCATAGAAAATGGGTAAGTTTAATTGACGGAAACTGACTTCCTAGGTTAAAAAAAGTGTAATTCGATTCCACTAAAGTCTGTCAAGTGAAATTATAGCGACAGCAACGCATTAAATGTAGTTAGTTTTTCTAAACCTTCATTTGACGTTCATAAAATATTTGAGATGTCAGCTCGAATTTCGTCATTTGAATACGATTCTCTAATTTTCTATGTTGTCCAAGATAATTTATTTTTGAAAAGTCTAAACTAATTATCTGTGAGGCATTAATATCTCTGCACCAAATCCAAGACAAAAAAAATATGCATAATTGCAAAGAAAATAATCATCCGTAGTTTTTAATCGTAACAATAGTTAATGGTTTAATTCTTTAAGTTTTTGAAAGTATCATTATTTTCCTAAATTAAATATACTTATTACGTTTTGCTGAAATTACCAAAATGTAAAGGCTAAAAAAATATGAAACTTGCATTTTATTAATATGAGCGTGTTTTTTAAGTAAGCGCCGTTTCGATATTAAAAAAAAATGTTCGTTTTTGTTCATTGCCAAGAAAGCCTGTATCTTCATCTGATATTCAATATACTTATCTTTACTATGAAGGCACTTATCATTTAGTACAACCAGCTTTGGGATTCCATTCTCGTAGAAATCTACCTGATGGCCTAACTACTGCAGCATGACCATTTAGACACCCTCATTGGCCAACCGCCAAAATTCTTCTTCAAGTGGAGGAAAAAGCGGTAGTCACTAGGTACCAGATCAGGGCTATGATGTGATGAGATCTTGGTTTCGACGAGCCACGTTTGGACATTCATTGTTATGAAGAAAACAATCATTTTACTAAGCATGTCGTGCTTTTATTTTTGGATTGCTTTAGTTTAGGATTGTATAGTTTAGTTAAGGTATCCGTACACCTTTAAAACGCCATTTTTGTCATAATTTTTGATTTTTTAATTTTAATATCAGCTTAAAATTAAAACTTTTTTTTTCTAATAGTGTTTGAATTTTGCTTACACCTTATTTAGAACTTAAGGTACAGGGATTTGAATTTTACTCGTTAACTAATTTTTAATTGCATTTGAAAGTTTGTTTTTGATTTTTCTCAAAATGAGTTTTCTCGACATATTTACATATGACAATGTAGATATCAGAAACAGTTATGGAACAAATTGAATTTAATAATGCAAGTATCTTCCTTCTATAGTTTTTAAGAGCCCCTACTACTTTCATGGTTGTAAAATTGACATGTTTTTAGTAACAAATGTGTAAATCACATATTGTTATAACTTTTTCTTGATTTTTTCCATTGCTATTTGACTCGAAACACAATAAAAATTGTAGTAATATGATTTTCATCATGAAAGTAGCACAAGCCTCCCGAAATGCTATGATGAATAAAATAAAATTTACAGAATAATGATATTGTTGTCTTCTTTTGAGTTATGAGCGTTATTCTGATAGTCAATTTATGTTCTATTTTCACCATGTTTTCCACTCCAAAATTTATTTTTGAATTAAAAGCAGATTATTAAATGTGTTTTTCATAGCTTGGGTTATATTTTAGCATTAAAAATATTTTGATAGCAAATATCACTGTATTTCAAAACGTTTCTACGAAGGTGTACGGATACCTTAAGGCGTTGCAATATGATCTGAAACTTATTGTATCACCCAGATACACAAACAACATATATACCAACATCTATTACACAAACAACATCCCTACCCGTCCTAAAACACAAAGCACATGATTTTACGTGCTGAAATTGTTTGCTTGAGCTTCATTTTTTTAGGTGATAGTGAATGCTACATTCCTAGAACAGCTGTTTTGTTTCCGGTGTCATATGCGTTACATGTCCACACTCGTCATTAATCTGCTGAGAAATTTGGCAGCTTTCCCGACTTTTGCACGCAGAAAACGAATAACAGCTTATATTTCATAATCGGTGCCATTTTCAACTGTGTGTCGCATTTTAAATGCAAGTAAAAATGGACAAATACTTCCGTGCTGGTGCTTGTGATACACCAACAGAAATAGGTATTCAGTGCATTTGAGTGTAATGGCAACAGTAGCATTGTAGCTATCTATTTAAAAACGAAATTTATTTAAAAACGCCTCCAGTTGTAAATGGAAGGAAATATTTTTATTTTTACTAGCCATCCAAGAGGTTATTGTTTTAGTTGGATCACTTTTGGCGTACCAGATCACTTTTCAATTTTTCTTATCAGTCGCTTCAATTTTAATTATATTTAGCTTAAATATATCCAATTTAATAATTTATCGTTTGCTTTAATTTTAATTACGTGTAGCTGATATATTATTCAATTTAATAATTTATCATTTGCACAAAACTTTGCATAGAACTTTTTCATGTTTTTTTTTAAAAATAAACTCGTTATTTTTATGCTTTTAAAGATACTGTAGCTAATTAAAACGATGAGTAATAAAAAAAAAAGAAATATTTTTTAATTATAAAGGAAACTATTTTTTTTCACAAGTCTATAATATGGTAATTTCAAAAACTCGCAGACAGGATGTAATTACGTTTGAAATTGAAAATAGAGTTTACCAAAATCATATCCGTACATATTGATCAATAATCAATACCATGGAAAAATTCCTGTCCATGATTAAAATGTTCTTTTTTTCTAAAAGTAATGCAATATATATTTCTTACAACACGAATTTTGTTCATTATATAAATGCCCATTCCGGGCTACCTCTTGTGCCATAGCTAAACTCAATTATTAAACACTAAGACTCAATAAGTCAATCAAAGAGACACTAGAACAATAATTACGCAATTTATTAACTTCTAGTTAATATAACAACAATTATTAATGCTCTCCCGAGCAAGGATTTTATTACCTTAACTCAACCCACCAATAATAATCTAACAGACTCTTACCACTAAGCCTTCCTCGACTGCAACTCAGACTCTGGAACAATTGTTGAACACTGGAATAACTAAATCTCTTGAATCACTCAACTTTTAAACCAATCACCTACTTCAATCTCTCTTTCCACCTCTTTCAACTCCTCTTTCAACTTCTCTATCGCGACTCTCAGTCGGAGTTTATATATTTCCTAACTCTCCCACTTCACTTCATTTCTACCTGCTTTCTACCTACATATTCATGTTTCATTTTTGGTTTGGCAAAGGTTGTTTAGCAAAAGCAATCAATCTTAATTAAAAGTCCCTAAGGTTAGTGAAGAGAAACCGCGAATAGCCCAATGTCACAGTTCTACATACGCCATTTGCTATTAAAATTATGAAAATACATTAATTTTTTTTTTATAAATTGCGATATACTAAAATTACGATGATGTATGGTTGTAACAACATTAGGAACGTTACAATACCACAAATAGAAACCCTCAATATGATTATAGTAAGCAATGAGAATCCGTAAATATATGCCGTACGGTAAACAAAGTATAAAGTAGAATTAAAAAGATGTATCTATTGAACAAAACGTTAAAGTATTATGTAGTAATTTTCAAGTGGTAGTTTAATTTTTGTGTGTATGTGAAATCGACAGGATAAAATTGTAATGGAAGGTATAGTACTCTTCCTCACATGGAATTTTTTTGATTTCAAAAAGAAGAATTATTTACAATGAGTTTTTAGGGAGGGGGTTTCAAAAAAGGATACTCATTAAAATTTCTTGCAAATACTTTTCACAACATATATCAACGATCATTAAATGCTTAAAGAATCAGAAGAAAAACAAAGGTAAGAAAAACTGAAGAAGAGGAAAGGATTAACTTAATAGGAATTCTTCCCTTAAGGCATTTTCACTGCAGATCTATATTTTTCATTTTAACGGGTATACACACAGAAAACACGTTTTGACAAATCCCTAAAGTCCTATTTTCCAGGAAGGTAGTTAAATTGGAAACAAACATCATTTCGTCCATTTTATTTTCTGCCTGATTAAAAGATAACATAAAAAAAACTTTTTATTCCATCAAACAACTTTACATAAGCGATTTTTGAGAAAATCAAACACTGCTGAAGCGTCTACTTGCCCGAGGGTTATATTGTCATAATTTATGTGAAAAAAGAAAAGTAGATTTTATTAAAAATGTCCTCTGGCGTAATTACTTTTGTTTGATTAAGAATTACGTACAAAAAAAAAAACTTGTGCATTCTAATTTTTCGTTAATATAAGAAGACTGAATTTATAATCTCTCTCTGCCTGAGAGAGAGAGGATACGTCATGAAATGCGAACCAAGTACCCAGATGATTAAGTTAGAATAGAACATAATTTTCCCAGCTTGCTTCCCGGAAAGTTGAATTTAGGGATTAAGCTGGATCACATGCTATTGGATAGAGGGATATTTAGGTATTTTATATGGCGTCTGCCTACAATCTTCAACCCTAATAACAACATTTCTTTCGACTCTAGTCTTATCGTTTGTTTTTATTTTAATATCTGAACAAAATATTATTATTTATTTTGATATCTTATCGTTTGTTTTAATTTTAAGCATAATCATTTGGTTGCGGAATATATCATATTTGTTTAAGCGAATCGTTTGCTATAACTATTTTCGTCACTGATTTAAAAAATGTAAAAGGCAAAAATTATAATTCTACTGTTCCAGTTTTGTCTTGGAGTTTGATAAATGTAATAAGCTACAGCTTTTTGTAAAAGATAATTTATTACTCTGCTTATGAAAAGGAATTTGCAAAGATAGTTTTAATTCATATAATCGAGAATAGAAAAAATGAAACTGTTAGAGGGAGTGAAGAAAGAGACCAAAATAGGAATATGATAGAAAAATAAGTTGCTGGAGCTTGAGTTTCAAAAACTCAATATGTAACTTGAATTAGAAAAACTAAAATTACAAGAGGCTGAAGTAATTTCAAATAACGATTCGCATGTAGGATTTGCCCCAACAACACAAAAGTACTTATTGTTCAGAATATTTCATATATATATATATATATATATATATATATATATATATATATATATATATATATATATGAGTGTAACTTTCCTCACTACTTCTTTTGGCGTGCAATTTTTTCTTGCAATCGCAGCCAATAGCACACGTATAGGTATTTGTCAACTCAGCTTTTGATTAGTCTTAGTGCAGCTCAACTTAATACAATTACGTTCTAAATATTACATCAGGTAAAAGTTTTCAGTTAATAATAATTTTGATTAATTGTAAATATTATGTAAATTAAAAGTGTTTATCTTATCTTCATCTTTGGATTTACTAAACACAATAAAGTTACAGCGACACACATGTATGTATGTATATATATATATATATTGACAAAACGTCAAAATTATAATTCACAAAAAATAGCATCAAAAACAAATTCAACATATCAATCATAAATTTTTACACTAATGTCTAAAAAACTACAATGTTAAAGAAATCAATTCAAAAATAAAGTAAAATTAGCATAACTTGTATAAAAATTACTATACTCAAGCATAATAAAATTTAAAAAATAACAACAACATATATCTATTTTGTCAACAAAACAAAAACAAAAATCTATTATGTAACTGAAAACTTTTAGAGAAAGTCCAGTGAATGAAAAGCAAAATTTTGAACAATGAAAATAATGTAATTAATAATGTTCTATACTTTGGAACGGAATAATGTGTGTTTATAATGTTATTACTGATAAAACCATCACATTTTAGAGAATTATATAATAAAATATGGTAACAAACCAAAAACCAGCAAATATCAGAACATCAACCATAGAAAGAGAAGAAAGCAAGCATAATGCAAATATAAAATCAAATTCAATTACACCAACGAATATATATATATATATTGTGGGTTTAAATGAAGACTTTATTCAAAATATACACTATAGTCCTGAGCTTAACGATCTCATTGATTAAAAAGCAGAAGTATTCCTTGTTCCTAGAATTTCTGTGGCCTTGAGGAGACCCAATCCTTCACAGCGTCCTTCAGTTCGTCGTCTGAGTTGAAGCACTTCACTTTCAGATGTTTTTTCAGGGTACCAAACACATGAAAATCGCGGGGCGACATGTCCGGGCTGTAGGGCGAATGGTCAAGCTGCTCCCACTTGAAAATGGTCTGTTCCTCGAGTGTGATCCTATAGACGTGTGGACACGCAATATCATGGAGCACAACCACATCCTCCGTGAGCAGCCCAGGTATTTTGTTCTTGGTGGACCCGCGTAGGCTACGGAGTGTCTCATAGTACACATCGGAGTTAATGGTTCTTCTGTGCTTGAGAAATTAAGCAAATAGGGAACTTGGACGTCGAAAAAGACGGTGAGCAACACCTTGCCTGCTGAAGCCACAGCTTTGAATTATTTAAGGGGAGGTGACGACGCATGCTTCCACTGCGTGCTGTCCCGCTTTGTCTCTGGCTCGTAGTGATGGCATCAGCTCTCATTGCCTGTGATGATACACTGCAGGAAAGCGGGGTCTTCATGTTACCCAAACACATGTTGAAGTGACGGCCCCACACGCAGTTTCTTATGCTGCTCGGTGAGTTGTTTTGGTACCCACTGCGCACACACTTTCAGATAACACAACCTGTCGTGAGCAATTGTCCCCACTATTCCAACGCTGACATCTACCTTCACCGCCAACATTCGCAATGAGACACGCCGATCACTTTTCCCTAGGTCGTCCACCTTGTTGATGAGTTCCGTCGTGATGACTGTGCTTGCCTGGCTTGTTCTCGGGTTATCAACCAAACTCTCACGGCCTGCACGAAAACGGACCCCCCAGTTTCTCACTGACTTGTCGGACACACAGTCTTTCCCGTATACGGTCACCATCCGGCGATGAATAGCAGCCGGTTTAACACTTTCCTCTTCCAGAAATCGGATAACGCATCGCTGCTCCTCAATCGTTGAATTTTGCAATGGGAACGGCATCATGTAAATCAAAACATCTTTCTCCCCTCAATAGTCCAAGCCCCCAGATACATGGCAGTCCATATCCTCTACAAAGAACTAAAAGGTTCCTCCATACCCAAAATTATTTCCTAACTATCAACCTTTTTCTACAATACAATTCCAAACCATTACAATAGTACCATCAACAGCCAACAAACCTTCCTTCCATCTTTCGCACCTCGCATCCACTCTTGAAACTCTTTTTTTAGAGAATATAGAACTCGGTATTTGATTCTTTTTCTACTTTTTATAATCAAGTGATCAAACTCCTTTCTTATATCTCACTCGTTCTCACCCCCACCTGAACTCGTTTCCAGTCTCGCCAAGTCCACATCATGTCAATTTAGACAAAATAAACGAGACTGTTTAATTACTGGTCCTTCACAAACGTAGAATACTCGATGCCCTCACTCAATTGGACGGCGCTTGTTACAAGAGCCGCTCTCTCCTGCGCATTCTCCGATCCCCGCCGGAGACTCCATTTGTATTCCTAGATGTCTCGCTACGTTCTCACTTAGCGGCGTAGGCAAATATGTTAACATTTATGTTGTTACTACGTTTCGTACCTTTTCATTTGAACATCCCTTGTATATATATATATATATATATATATATATATATATATATATATATAACATTAGAACATTGGAAACATTCTAATTATTAAATCCAAATTATACTTTTTAGTTTTAAATATTGATTTGATTGTTTTTAGAAATTACCTGAAAGAATAAATTAAACAAAAATCATGAAATGAATTTAAAAACCATACTTAGAAATATTTTTCAAAAACTTAGGTAATATTATAGCATTTCCAATAAATAAAATTAGTTTTTAAGACTTTAAGACCATTTTTGTTAAATCTTTTTTTGAATTGTTTAAAAGATAATTAAAAACACTTCTTTATGCAAAAGTGTCTTGAGTTGCAATTTGGAAATTTGTACTGAAAAAAATATTTAACGCCTCTTTAAACTTTTGTTACATTGTTCAAAAGTATTTTAACTTGTTATCTAACGACACCTGCCATTTTGGTATTTTACTCAGGAAATCCGTAAAAGTTTATACATTCCTCTCAAAATTGTTTCCTTTAATTATGGTAACAGAAAGCCGGAAGCCATTCATTCTTGCACATCAAAGAAAATAATTACTAAACAAATAGGTTTTTTTTTTCTTCTGATCAAAAATATCCTGTTACAACAGACGATAATTAGAAATTCCTAGGATACTGATATAGTATCCAACAAAAGAAATATTTCTGATTAGTTTTGTATTACCGGT
>BMAW01054290.1:0-10831 GCA_019974015.1 Nephila pilipes
TTAAACTTTTTTATGTGGAATATGCTTATTGGCAATATTTTACATAAAATATTCCATATATATATATATATATAACACCTTCACACGGAGTACAGCAAAAAATATATTCTTTCTGATACAACTTATTACTTTTGGTATCGTCTTCAATTTGCAGCGTTTTTTTTGGAAAAAAAAAATTTGCTTTAGACAAAAATTGAAACAACTATTGATCGACCTCAAAGAGAAGACCCTCGGTTTCGTTTCCTCTATTAAAGAGCTCCTTTCATGATAAGAAGGAGAACCAATTAAAGTTATAAATAATTTTAAAATTAGTGTGAATATCAGAGCAATTGTAGTTTATCTGATGTATGAAAAGGAATTTTTAGGTTTATTTTTATGGCTATAGTAGCGGGGGGGGGAGTACGCTTAGCAGTGCTGTGTAGCAACTTACTAAACCTATACGTTATTCCATGCTTAACTGAAATGAATAGAAAAATAGATGCTGAATGACGAGTGAGGTTAAAGATCTTGCGGTGATCGATCTATATTATGATTCAGAGGCAGTGTGCATGGCTTCCTTTTACAAAGCATCATTTAGACTTTGAAACCTGTGTTCCACAACAGGGGCTGAAATGTTTTTTCATAATGTAAACAGAAACCAATCTCAAATTGCGATTTAAAAAGTGTAGGTGCTTTTAAGGTGTACTGTTACATTATAAATTAATCAATTATTTGCCTTATGTTAATTTACTAATATATTAGCATTAATCAATTCTAAAAAAATTACGTATATATATATATATATATATATATATATATATATATACATATCACTGTTCCTGGTGATTTAATAACTATTCATAGCAAAGAAAAGAACCAATGCGCATGGAATCAACATTCATGTACTTATTGAGAGTATTTTTAACTTAATCAAAAAGTTAAGAATTTTTTTTATCCATGTGAGGCCTAACTCCACGTAGCGTTAAAATGCAAAGAAATTAAAAGGATAAATTAAAACTAAGGATGATATCAAATGTATTACAACATAAGGATGGCCTGATAAATTTTTAAAAAAAATGGAGGCTAAAACTAAATAAAAGCTTCCGCTTACATAACGCATTTAATCTACCCACTAACTACAGAAAAACGTGAGAAGGAAATAAGACCTATCATCTCTCAAAGATCTTTGCTCGGCACCAGTGCAAACGTCGCGCAAACTACGTTCCTGCCGCAGTTGCATCAGCGCATCGGAGGAAGACAAGGGACGGCTCAGAAATATCTCCCTGAAATATTTCCCCCGAACGTGTTCGACACACGTCGAACATTTCCGGGGTGACAGGCAAAAAATAACCCTTCCGGTCATTCTTGGAGGAAGGATTTAGCCTTGTTAATCGCCCGATTTGTCTGGCATTGTTTTCTGGGGATGGACGCACAATTAAGCTCCATCCATTGTTATTGCGTCTTGTAAGGACGATAATTGTTCCTTCCCTGATGACCCCGGGTGCAAGAGGGTTCCATCGATAAAAGCCTTCAAGGCGAAGCGCACAGTGGCGTCATTCTCTCGAAAGCGCGGAACAATGTGTAGTGGGCAGTTTCGGGTGCAGTTTTGAATGATACTCAGGCGACAAGATTAATTGAGTATCGGCTGATTCTATCTTTTTCTATAAGGTTATTTATACGGATTGTGCAGTCAAGGTTTTGAATGGAATCGAACTGGTAAAGGTCGATAGGTTGAAGAATTCTTGTAATGTCGAAAATGGACGGCTAGAGTACGCAAGATTATAAATAAACTTTTCTATTCAGGTGCAAGTAAGGGTCGGAATACACCCTCGGACATCTTATATCTTAGAGCTGTAGGCATAGGAATTGCTACATTTTAGGATGCAATCCGGAAATAGATCCTCTCAAGAATTGTTAGATTTAAAATTATGCATACCGGGACAAAAAAGAAAAAAAATAGATTTTTTGTCAAAAAAAAAAAAAAAATCAATTGTTCTCAAAAATTAAAGATTTCTTTTCTCATATCAATTTCAACTTTCAAACTTTATTTTTAACCACTTAAAAATGAATTTACAGGGATGGCTCAAAAAGTGCCAGTGTTACGAATGGTAAATGGGAATATGTGATAACTGCAGCATTATCCATCGAACGTTTCCTCCTTTCCCAAGAAGAAGCTCTTCGCCTCTTCCAAAAACTATTTCCCATTACTTTTCCATCTTCTCCTTCTTTGGAGCAAATTAATCAGAAGCAACCCATTGTAGCTAAGTTTCTAGTATATGATGATGAATCCAGGTTTCATAGATGGAGACAACTCGAAGCGGGAACAAATGGGCTGCCAAATCAAACTAACCACTAAATCATTGTCAAATTTATTTTAGCTCTGTTTAACAGATAACAGCACACAACGACATTGCTAACTTACTAAGCAATGTCATCTGTCGTCAAAAACAGGTGTTTTCGGACCACCCTCTAATAAAAACACAACGAGAATGATAGAGTAAAATTTTTATGTGCACCATGTATCCTAAACGTTATTCAATATTTATTACTTGATTTCACATAGGAAAAAATAACTCTTGATTTTATGCGATTGATTAAACCTAATGCGTCGGGTGTCGATTAGTATATGAATCATCTGCTAATCATACATATTAGGAAAAAAGTGTTTCGTAACTGCTTTCATAATTTTTTATAGCATTATTTATTTTACGATCTGTATCTGTTAATTTTTTTTACCTGCGGACATTCATATGCTTATAGGAGATAAATTACTCTAGTGCGGGACGTCTGACACGTCTGGTCCTTCTCCGGTATTAGAAGTATATCATATTTAGAACTCATGAAAAAGTTCTTTGTTATCTATAAGCTATTCAGCAAAATACCCCATTTGGTATCTTTAAAGAGTGTGAAAAATGCCATAGAAAATATTTCATGGCAATAGAGCTTAAGGCACTACAGTGTTCTTAAACTGATAATCTAGGATACACAATTTTTTGAAACAGAAAACGGTGTTCTGAGAATACGGTGTTCCTATAATCCCAATTGGAAACAGGAAAAATACAAATCAGGCACGAGTATGGCTAAAAAAGTATCGATTTTTGACCACAGAGGGCGTAGCCAAGGCAAGTTAGAGCTATCATTGCATACTGCCATCTATTAAGAGATGCCTAGCAAATTTGACACTGATTCAGAGGTTAATTTTAATTTCTCAGCCATTTTCTGCTAAATCCTAATTTGATAGTTGCCACATCAAGTTGTCACCACAGTCAGACTTAGATTCATTATAAAACTTCAGAAATCGAGAGCACCAATCAAAGCAATGAGTTGCTCACTGTGAATCTTCTGCAAAGAAGGCAAAGACGTTCGGAAGAGGAATGACAACGATCTTTTGGGATGTGAAAGGCATCATGCACTACGTAGAAAAGGAGAAACAACCACTGCACAACGTCGTAGTGAGTTATTCCTTTCCCATTTCGCATACCAAAGAGAGGTGTTTTTTCAATCTTCTCGTCTAGCCACGATATGCTAGTAAAAATGTCTCATTTAAACAAATATGAAGAGCTTTAATTTAACAAACAGTTTTTTACAGTAATTTTAAACTCTTTTGAAGATAACATTTTTGAATTATAATCAAAGATTTTTTTCTTAAAAGGTGAGAAGAAATTGACAAGGAAATATTCTCGAGATAAATGTAAACTAGATCTTTTAAGGCTTAAAACAAAAAGAGACATCTCTACCCACATATCTAATATATAAAGCAAAATAAGAAAAACTTATGTTTAATTTTCCTTAAATGGCGACTTTTTAAAATAAAATAATGCTATGATAAAGCTGTGCAATATCTATTTCTTTTATAAGAAGTATTTAATACAACTTGACAGTGACCATTTCCGAACAGTTTACTAAATGGATTATTAAATGGCTTAGCTCTCATCCAAATATTTGAGGCCTTTTTACCGATTTATTACGGTAACAAAACATGCAAGAGGAAAAGTGATCACAAGAGTAATTAAAATACTGAAAGTTTGAGTCGCTATTTTTATAAGATATTTTTCAACCAGTTAAGGTAGATCTATAGAACATATTCCATATTAAAATAATTTGAAGAATTATTTCATCCGTTTGAATTTTAATGTCCTATTTGAGACTCGTATCAATTGAATAAAAAACTCTTAATAATGAATTTTATTCTTTTTGGATTTAACTGCATATTATAAGATAAAATTAAAGATTCGAGCTCTCAAATTTGGCAAAAAATTAAAAATTTGAGGGTTCGAATTTTTAATTTTTTTACCAATTCTATTCTTCAAATAAGTTATGGAAACAGTTATAGCAAATAATTTATTTTAAAAAAATATAATTTCATAATATATGCCAAAAGATTTTAAGAAAAATGCTCAATTGATTCTTCAAAAGGTGCTTTTAGTTTTTATAAAATAAACTAACAGCACTCTGTATACGTGAGTCATGAGTTTCAAAAGGAATTCTTTTATTCACAAAAGAATTCCTTTTAAAATTCTCTTTTTTAAAGAGGTATTCTTTTATGAATTCTTTGTTGCAAAGTGTAATGAAATAACCATATAAAATAATTCTGCTGTAACATACATGAAAATAAATCTACCTTTATGGTTTTTTAATACGGTTTATCGTCAATGTCATCACTCATAACTGAATTCAACCTTAATAATAATAGTGCCCTCACACATTTTCATTTGTCTTTCTAGAAAATTTTTGTTCTCCATAGGCATTTTGCAACCATAACTATCACCCCATTCTTCATTGCATAAGAGAAGTCACCGAAAGAAAAATCAAAAATCATCGTTTTTGTTTGCTTTTTCATTACAATCCACGCGCAATCTGACGCCATTTACCCGAATTTTCGAACAAACCCCTTTCTTTTACGCTCACTCTCGGCGTCATTGGCCGTCTGCTAGTCGAAATTTGTCCCTTTTCCTCGAAACGATTCAATATAATAGCCCCTCCACACAATAACAGTCCATGTTGCGCGATGTGTGTATGTGGGCGTGCTAATGACGGCACGCTTCCTTTGTTTCTTCCGCGATTGTTCTCTGTCGCGGCCATTGTTGCCACGCGGAAGAGCTCTATATCCGAGGAAAAGGGTTTTCTAGGGATTTGTCCCGCGCGACTGGCAACATCTCGATCGGCTTTCTACTTTGTATATGCATTCATTACAACTCCCATCCGAATCATCAATGAGATGATTCGTTAAATATGCGGAAATGCATTCATTTTGTACGGAAGGATATACTAACATAGCGACATCTGGCATCTACATTTGTTTCAGTGTTTTGATGAGAAAGGGATTTGTTGTTAATCACTTCTTTTTTGAGACGCCTGGAAAAAGAGAAAGGGTTTATTATCCATAAGGCCGACTTGGTTGAAGGCTACTTAATGTTAAGATTGGGACCTCATTTCAGAATCTTTTTTTTTCTGATAGAAATTACTCAAACATTCCTTTCTGAATTCGCTGTGTATTAAAGAGCAGAATATTTTATTACATTACTTATTTCTGTTTGAATCAATCCATTTTGTCTGGTGTAAGACATTTCGTCTTCTATGGAGCAATGCTAGATAGATTATTTTCCTTATGCATTAAAGGGAAAATTTGTATCTTTACAGAATGCTTCTAAATTTTAAAGACAATCCAATTTCCAAAACATGTTGAGCAATAACTATTTGATTTCGAAGATATATATTCTCCATTTCATTGCTTTTAGCTTAGAAAAATGGGCTCTTATACTTTTAAGGCAGTTTTTTCTTATTATTTAAGAAAAAATAAACACTTTTTAAGACTGACTTCCCATCCTGTAGAAAGAGATATATTTCATTGTATCATTCATCTCTGTGTAAACCCTCTATTTTTTCGATGTATTTAATATTCTATTTCTTATACTGTAATGCTAAATAGGTTATAAATTTTGCATGTTAAAATGAAACAACTGTTTATGTATTGAATGTATGCCAATTTTAAAGACAGCATATACATATTATAATGAGAGCATTTTTTTCTATTTAAAAATGTGTACCGAGTTCGGTTCAACCAATTAACCAATACAGCCTCAAAAAACTACAGGTCCTGTCTGTGAATGAGTAGTTTCAAAAATAAGAAAATAAACTTGAGGCAAAGATAACTTTTTCCAGTTCTTTACAACTCTGTGTCATTGAAAGGTCCATAAATTTTTTTTTTGTTGAACATTAAATGTAAGGTTTTGAAGAAAGGTCCTAAAGATTTTGGAACCTACCAGGAATTGATACAATTTACAAAGAATGATCATATTTTGAGTTCAAAAGAGATTTTAGGAATTTAATAATTAGTGAAGATTCTTAAAGGAATGTGTTCATTAAATAAAAATGCCTCGAATTTGAGAAACAGTTTAGAACAGATATTCAGAACAGTTGTTAACTATTGAGCTCCCGAGGTCGTGTTTTTGGTAAAACATAATCAAAACTTTATATTACGAACATCACACTATACAGTTTAAAGATTTATTTGAACGTCGCTTATTGTTCAAACTACTTCATAAACTGTTTTTTTTTTAAAATTAGAAATTTCCTTTCTAGTTTCGTTTTTGTCATTTCTATGTGCTATCATAACAATTAGTCGATTATTCGTTTTCTGTCTTTTCAATACAACATATTCCAAGTTAAAACAAAAAGCTTTACTGTTTGATACCTGCAATTTCCCGCTTCATTTCTTTACACGTGAAAAGAGTAAGTAAGCAGATATTTCGTAAAGGTACTCACCGACTTCTCTTGATCTGAGCTCTTTTTCTTCGCTTTAGTCGTCCTGCTAGACAATGGTTTTTTCTTGAGCGCTTTCACCGTCCTCAGGGTTTTTCTGGTGGGCTTCGTTGCGTTTTCTGTGCCATTGCATAGTACAACTGCGGGGATGAAAATAAGGAATGAAATAAACTTGTTAAGATGAACGTTGACGAAATTATTAACATATAAGCATAAAAAACAAATGGTTTCTTTTTGTACAATTTTCACATTAAATATTTATATGTAAGACATATGTTAGAAAAAAAAAGTAGCATTTTAATTTTTAACTGAAGTTTATTGTGTTATTTATGCGTTATGATATTTGAGTAAAATAATTATTAGAAAAATTAGATTACTACGCAAAGTATAGCTTAGTTAGAAGTTTACAATGATTAGAAGTTTTTTGATTTCACTATACTTTCCTACTTGAGGGGAAAAAACTGATTTTTTTACTTGAGGAAGAGTATGATTTTTTTCATTTGCATTTTTCTTTTTAGTTGTTATTATAATAAGTTTAAATAACAGACAATTATCAAATAATAAACAGGTAATATTCTTTTAGCTATTGCATTTAAATTGCACATATATACATAAAAATGTCATAAAAGTTTTGGGTGTTCTAATTCTTAAACTTCAATTTATTCATTAAGAGTTCTTCCCCTCCACCCCAAGAAATGAAAAAAATCATATTCCGTAAAACGTTTATGATGAATATTCAATGGATTGAAAATAGAATGCCTACTCTCTTGAAAGTTAAAAATCTGATTGGAGATGCTGTGCAAAACGAAGAAATGTTTTGAATCACTTACCAAGAGTAGCCAAGAAGAGCACCAGAAGCCACAGTAACTTCATGTTTTCCTACAACAGACAAGAACAGATTATTACATAACCACACGGTTCAAGTTTCTATTCTTGGCAAAGTTTCTTTTCCCTCATGTATATAATGATTCATTCCATGTAAGTGAAAGAAGTCATGATTAATATTTGCAACCGTGTAGATTTCAGAATATGGCCGATGTTAAGCGTTTGCGAATACGAATTTGAAAAAGCCACGGGTTTTTACAGTACATTCAATACTTTGTTAATTTTAACAAATAAACGGGACATTCCTTTGCGAGCAAAAGTTTTATTTTCAGTTAGATTTAAGGTATTATGGTCTGATCTTAAAGAATAAGCAGTAAACTAGACACATTTTCTCATATTGAAGATTGTTTGAATATTAATTTTATATTTTAATTTCACTATCTTATATAGAGCTGCATATTTTGCGGCACAACTCATTTCTGCTTGAATCATTTAATTTTTTTCCTGTTCAAAAAAGTTGCGCACTCCTTTTCCTTTATTTTATAATGATATACACATATCGGTACATGTATAAAATCCCGCTGACCATTTTTGCCAAATCAGAAAAATGTTGCCATATGATGTTTATATTAATTTAATTGTACAAGAAATAAATGGCGTAAATTTTATTGGATTTATGCCACATTTCATGATCTGCGGGATTTTATTGGAATCATGAGTATGTACCCTGGTATCTAACTTTACATGTTTACTTAAAAAATAATTTAAAATTTTAACAACGCTACATAAGTAAATAGAAATCCATGTTATAACCATTGGGATGTATTTTAATATTCGGGTACTTTATTATTATTTCTTAAATCTGAAAATAAGTTCCGAGTTTGGGACGATACATTAGGCGAAGATAGCCATAAAAAAATTTAGTTTATAACGAAAACACTAATCATTTATCAAAAAAAAAAATCATTTAATAAAAGAATATGATGTACTTTTCGGACTATAAGATATACTCCCACACACTAGAAAATTGACTCCAAATTGGAATGCGTCTTAGGGTCCGAAAGTAACATCAAAATATGAATTGTATGAAAGCTATAGGTGAAACTCAGTGACTGGCGTAATACGTTCATAAAATTAGTACAGCACATCAGTAAAAGTAGAAATACGAGATATCCCCTTAGGGGCTTACTCACTTTAGGTAAGTACGGGCAGAGATCGCGTTTTCTTCCTCATGGGGGTTTACTTTCTTTGGTAAACAAGGAAGATGCGTCCCCTGAATTCCCTAGAGATTTTTTCGATTTTCAACCTCCTTTCTTGTCAACTATTTTCTCCTTCGACATCAGGCGCAGTATAGCTAAATTTTGCTCTTGCGCTGAAAAACCCAACTTTCACACATTCACGCGGAAAGGCTTAAAACTGCGAAAAATAGAAAGTACGGCACCTTGCGCAGATACTCGTATTGATATCAAAGACATCTCGAGAAATGTGCAATAAATGTGGCTTGTACGAACAGTGACATAAACGAGATAAAGACTGAATATTGTCAGTACGAATTATTTTGACAATAAGTAAAAAATATTGTTAGCTTAAAATAATTTCAAAAATTAAGTTTGATTTTTATTTGTAAAAGAATTAAAAGTAATATTCATACAAAAATAAGAATTGTTCTTTTTAAAATGAAAACAATTTTTTAGTATTTATAAAAAATATAATATTAAATATTGATACTCGAATAATTTTATCTTTTTGGAATCTTCTTAACCCTATCTTTTTTCCCCCTACCTTTCACAGATGGAGTAGTTTACTCTTCGTTTTTTCAAAATGAAATTCCCTTTCCTAAAAATTGTTCTATAAATGTGTGCTGTTTCTTTTCGTCCGGTGCTTTTTGGGATTAGGAAAATACGGTAAATTGGAAAAAGAAAGGGATAAAAAGAAACAAAAAAAAAAAAAAGAAAGGAAGGAAGATAATAAAACTATTAACCAAAATCAAGTTTTCCTTTTTTAATGGTGTGTAAGAATTTCTCAGTTATAACAATAATATTTATACAACATGACGTCCTCAGTTTATTTAACTTCTTTCTTTCTTAAGAATATATGCAAAAGAATCGAATTATTAAAGTATTACATCTGTTGCGTAACAGAATTGACGTCAAGTTTGGCTTCGCAATTGGTGTGAATTGGCATACTGGCGACTCTTGCCTTGCGTGACAAAAAAAAAAAAAAAAATAAAAAAAAAAAAAAAAAAAAAAAAAAAAAAAAAAAAAATTAAAAAAAAAAAAAAAATGCGTACATGCATTCGTAAAAACAACCGAACACTTTCGTTACTATAAAATAAAAAACGTTGTTGATAGTCTGGGTATATATATGCAATGATATTGTGAGGTGCAATAACGAAAATAAGTTAATGTGATGATACATTATAATATGCAAAATTTATGAAGAATTTGAATATGTGCAATGAATGTGTGTTACTGCGTGTGCATTTAAATTTGGTTTTGAGCATCGCCAAATAGTTTCTGTTTCATTGAGAAGAATAATTCGCTCTATGAGATATGAGAAAAATAGAAGCCAGAAAGAAAGCCGGATAGTTTCTTTGCTGAAGCTAATTAGGTCATTTCCAACATAATTTATTAGGTATTGTCCATGAGAAGTTTCTAAAGCGAAACCGAATTAAAAGGTATTATTCCAATTTGAAAAGAGTGACGATGTTGTATCATTTGGGATTTTTGGAAAAAGAAAAGAACAAACTTCTCATTCACTTACTGAAAAGGATTGTGTTGAAACCCTTCGTTTTCATTTACAACTGTACACACATTACTCTGCTTTGTTTCTATTACTCTTTTATGATTCAACAACCTTCCGGTTACTAATCAAGGGCTTTTTTTTTATTTACTGTGTTTACTAGTTGTAATTGTTGTCAACTTCAAATTCTGGGGATTGATCTCTAAGAGTTCGAAGGCTGACGAATATTTGCAGTAAAATATCTATATACCTTTATTGATAAGTTGGCACAATTGTCGATAGTTCTTTTTTCAACATAAGGAATTAAAAATATTGCATTTCTTCTTTTTGCTGTTTTTGCTACATATAACTTGCATATTTAGACGCATTATTCAGAGTTAATATTACTTCTCAAAGATCTGAAATTACTTTCTTTAGAAGTTATTATTTGTTGGAATTAGTGCTACTGCGAAGTTATCACTGATATTTGATAACCCTCAGTAATGTAAGATTAACCATTTAATTTTAGAATATAATATTAACA
>BMAW01054299.1:0-11131 GCA_019974015.1 Nephila pilipes
AATGAAAATGCAAATTATTAAAATTCGGTGTCCAATGAGTGTAAAGTTGAAGCTGCAGCGCATCGGAGCTGCGCACTCAGCAGGTGTATAAAAGAAGTGATTCTCAATCTGATGTTCACTTTTTCTGTTGCATTGCGATTTAGAATACTTTTCAATGACTGAAAAAATGCCTCGTCACAGAATTCGAGCTCATTACGAGCAACTGTCAGAGTTTGAAAGGGGTCGTATCATTAGATTAAAAGAGGCAGGTTGGACAAATCAGAGAATAGCTCATCATAAGTGTCGAAGCGATTCGGTCATTAGAAGAATCTGGCAAGAATGGGTGGACAGTGACAGATTTCGGCGTCGTGATGGTTGTAATTTACCTAGGCCCACAGCAGATAGAGGGGACAGAATAGTTGTCAGATCAGCTGTCACAGGACCTGATTCATCGGTATCAACTATCAGACGTAGGATTCACACACAAGTGTCCACCATGACTATTTACATAAAGCTAATAGAGCGAAATCTAAGCTCGTACTGACCACTACACCACCTGCCACTCATGCCTGTACACTATCGAACCATATTACAGTGGTGGTTACGTCAATCAGTTTGGAATGATGCTGACTGGGGACGTATAGTGTTTAGCGCCGCTTCCAACTGTGTCCTAACCATCATTGAAGATGTGTCATGAGACACCCAGGGCAGCGTGCCGATCCTACCTTGACTATTGCACGCCATACAGGCCCTCAACCAGGAGTTATTTTCTGGGGTGCCCTTTCCCTTGATAGCCGGCTCCCTTTGGTCGTTATTAGAGGCACACTTAGAGCACAACGGTACGTCGATTATATACTGAGACTTCTTTTGCTACCATTCCTTTTGCAGTACCTTGACCTTATTATTCAGTATAATATTGCCAGACCACATACGGCACGTGTTGCTATGAACTGTCTAGCAGCTTGTCAAACACATCTTGGCTAGCCTGATCTCTTTCCAATCGAACATGTCTAGGATATGATGGGAAGGCGACTGCATCTACCAGGGAATGTTTGTTGACCTAGCCCAACAATTGGAAAAACTTTTTAGCGAGAAATACCGCGGGATGATGATGATGATGGAGCTTTATCACTTCATGCCTCGTAGTGTGGAGCTGGGTGGTAATAAGGTGGGTCAACACCTGTTTCAGCTTGTTACTTTGTAACAATGTAACTCTGACATAAATCATTGAATTTTGCTGAAATCTTTATCATTTTCTAATTTGTAAATAATTTTCTTATCTTTCGGACAGCTCCTACTTGATGAGTCGTCTTTTATTGTTATTGAGTGTATTATTCATTTTTAATCTCCAACAACTCATTAAGCTTCGATCGTTTGGCCATAGTAACCTAATGGCCACTGTCACGAACTCACACTCAATGTTTTTTCCATCGAGTTTTGGACTTTGGTCCACATTCTACTAAATACACGCCGGGCAGCCTGGGTGATGCACTTTAAATCTGTCAATACTCAAAATATTCCTAAGGGTGTGGTTTAGAAGCTTGGAAGTGGACGTGACATCTCAATCCCCTTCGTCCCGTCCCTTTGTACCAAAGATACGGGAAAGAAAAAACGCACTAGTTTCCTGGCGATCATGTGTCACGTAGTTACTTAAAGTAGGTAAATCCTTGAGGGGCAGAATAATCGTACCATACTGCAAAGAGGCCCAAGTACCAGAAACTTTCACGGGAAAATCCGAAAAAAGAAAAATAAATCAATGATGAACATTTAAATTAAATACAGAATATTTCATAAAGAAAATAAAATTAATTGTTTTTCTTGAAATGCAAGCAAATTTATTTAACCGAGGATAAAATTGTATACTTACAGATTTATTGAAAATTTCTATAAATGTTTGTAAATCGAAAATAATTTTATTACCAGTTAAGGAGTAAGTACTTAAGGGATTTTTTTATCAGATTAATTTAACTGTCCATAGACTTTATCAAGGAATATTATTTTGTCATTGGACGGTGGATCATTCGATGACTATTCCAAATAAGACTACAGAGAATTTTGGTATACGTATCCAAATGAAACTAGAAAGAAAAAATGCATTTAATTATAAATATAAAAATGTTGAGGGAAACATAGCAACAATTAGTTAAAATCTAAATGATGTAGCAACAAAATTGGTTTTTTAGGATATTGCAAGAAATTTTGATTGGGATATTTATCTGTTATAGAATGTTTACGAAAATTATTCCCGTCTTGTAGATATTTTTGAATTTGAAATGTGTTTTTACATTGTATAGGATCGTGATACGTAATAATTTAAGAATGATCGTCTGCTCGTAATTTTTCTTGAGTAATGACACAGAAAAGATGAAACAAGGCTTTAATATTCAGCAAATTTTATTTGAATAATTTAAACATTTAGATTTTTTTATACAAGAAAACAAATCAATACAGGTCAAACTTTCATTTTTAGATGTAAGTAAACTAATAATAAAAATCCCTCACTAGAGCGAAATATAGATAGAAAACAAATGCCTGAAAACTAATTGATTGAGACACGCTAGCAGTTATATTTCATGTTTATCGTAGCATATGTAAAATAAATTTGAATGTGTTGCAGTATAATAAAAAAAAGATGTTATTTACACGTAACGTTGAACTTTTCTTTTTTAATTGCAATATGATTTAATACAAATATATATTAGATAGTAAATGCGCTGCAGAAAACATTAATACTAATGAAAAATCTATTTCAAACATTCAATTTTTTCATTAACCTTTCTTTTTATTTACTATAAAGTAAATCTATCGAAATATGCTAATCATTTAAAATATCTACTAATTTACTTCATATACTTTGTGTAAAGTAATGAATTATAAGAAAGCGCAAGAAATATATACGATTCTGAGAGGAAAAAATGGTAAAAGTTTCACTGGATTCAATTCCACAAAGAAATAACATAATTTTTAACTCCCTTTTCAAGTTAATCATTATATGGACTATTTTTTCTCTTAATGATTAAAAGGAAAATTCAGAGTTCACGAAACTAAACAAAAATAAAGATTTTAATTTGTATGAAATATAATGTAGTCATTTTTTGAAAGATTCTATCTAATTAAAATAATTCTAAGGTATGAAATTATATTTAAAAAGTTGCACATTAGTTTCAGACATAATGAGTAAAAATGACTGACCTTTATCTGAGGGGGGGGGGAGGGAAAGTGGATTAACAGGCTGATTTCTCCTCCACTACTCACAAACATTACCTTACTGGATGAATTTTCAGAAAACAGCAAATTTATTTTGGATAACCATAACAAATGTTTTCTCAGTGAGTTTGTTATTCGGAAAAAAAAAACATCGTCCAGCCACTAATTACGGATATTGACGAAGAAACTATTGCGAGTTTCGTTCCCGATATCAAACTTTGGAATGTAACAGAAACGAAGAAGTTTTGTAAAATTTTTGATTCACATACTTGCAGTATTGCAATAAAAAACTCAGATATAATAGCTTATTCGTTTCTGCTTTTATAACTACATAATAACAATACACGTTTGACGGTAAAAGCATATTTCTGAAAACTACATTATTACTAATCTTAAATTTGTGATTCAAAGATATAACCAATCTTGATTCAATCTTTATCGCATTCACTCTTCGAAAAAAGTCAGTCATTTAAAAACTCCGTTATATATATATATATATGAAAAACGTAACGTAATGTAGTGTATTACTAACATTATTTGCAATCAGTGAAAAAAAAATGTAACAAATTAAATGGAATTTTAAGAAAATAATTTCCAAATATTTTTAGTTTGCTTTTAAGTTAATCTAATATTCGAAGTATTTTTTTCCTCAAAATGATAAAGGAAATAATTCAAAATTCACAAAATGTAAAGGTTTTACATTGTATTAAAATTCATAAATTTAGTATTTTTATAATTCTTCCTTTTGAAATATTAACTATCAGGACCTTGAATAAGTTTTTTTGCGATAATCAATGCCTTATTTAAAGTATGTGGTAAAACACATGTCATTCAAAGTAATGCCCATCAATATGCTCTATTTTCTCCCATCCTTCTGACAACATATAAATTCCAGCATAAACCGCACATTTAGTCATGAGATCAAGCGAGTTATTTTTGTGAGCGTAGAAATTTTGGGGCATCATCTATCACATTATCTGAAGATATCTTGGACTTTATTTTATTTACATTCTTTAGGAATTAAATTCATGCTTTTATTCACTAGTTTTCCATCTACGTTAATCATAAAAGACTTCCACTCGAAATCTTCATTTTCATCACCTCAAGTTTTATGTAGAGCATTTGTAAACTTAATATTAGTCAAAACTTGTGAATCACCAACAATAGAAGGACATAGCCACATCATTCTGATGCATTCGGTCCGTAACCGGAACTAAGTGTTAATTTTGCCTGTTCTAAACTAACTAATTGCAATACACTTTCCGGTTATTGAAGTAATACAAAACCTCACTGAGTACGAAAGAAGATTTTAAAAGTAAGATAATTGAATGAAGATTTATTCACACTTCTGTCAATAAAATAACCGAAAGTTAATGGCGAAATTAGAAAGAAGTCAGTTTCAAGACTAACAGCATAGGTTAGAACTTGCGCGTCCCACGAGTAATTGATATATTTATCGGTAAGAATTCCAAGTTATAGCCAAAGTAAGATATTAAATCGAAGAAAAGGCTTCAAATAGTTTCTCACGTGAAATAAAATCGTCAAATGTTTCAGTAGAAGAATGTTCTTGATTAAGAACATGATTTTTCTAGATTTTCAGACATCATATCCTGTCTCTACTGTATTAAATATGCTTTGTATTAAAACTAGTATAATATTCATAGTTGTTATCATTACAGTAATACTCTAGGGCAGGGATGGTGAACCAATGGCACGCGACACAATATTTTGGGCATACCTCATATCACAAAATTTACTATGAAGCATATTACGAACGAACGCGAGTGATCCTACTCTACGGAATGTTCGGGGCCTGTGCAGAGGGCAGGAAACGAGCTTGTTTGTTATTGTAGTTACATTGTCGACTACAATTGCTAATGACGCATATATTGCTTACGAATAGCATAATAAACAATTTCGTTGACACAACGGTATTTAAAAGTTTATTTGTGTTATGATTACGATGTTTAAATGTTATTTAATATGGTTGGTTTAATAAAAAAAAAAAAAAGTGCAAGATAGTAAGTGTATCGGAAAATTTCAAACTTGGTGGCCTGAAAAATATGGCATGATTAGTAAAGGTAACAAAGTTGCGCATGTTTTATGTTCTAGAACAGTAGTATGTAGAACATCGTCTGTAAAATGGCCTTTTGAAAGAAATCACAAATTCGTTAGTCAAAAAAGCTAACCAGAGCCAAAGGAATTTATTGCAAGTGCAATGAAAGACAGAAATAAACATTCGATGTCTATGATTAAATATGTTGGCAAAAATTGTCATACGAGCGCGGCAAGTTACTCGGCTGCAAATGTCCTTGATCGGCATAGTAAACCTTTTCAAGGAGAGTCTTTGAAGGAAACCTGGTTGGCATGCTCGCCTCCCCCCCTTTTTTTTGATGATTTCGATAATAAAGATAAGATAATTCAGTGCATCAAAGATACTCCTCTATCTAGAAACACAATAAAAGAAGGAATCTTAAAACTGGCCGGAAATGTAGCATATCAACAAAAAAACTGACATTAACTCCGCTCCTTTTATATCGCTATGTCTTGACGAAAGCATGGGCGTCACCAAATCTGCACCTTTAGCTGTTTTTGCTCTATATTGCGCAGGAAACGTCAATAGGGAAGAATTAATTGCGATAACATCGTCACTAACAACTACAAATGGCATAGATATTTGCACGGCTGTTAAAAATTCGCTTGCTGAGAAAGAAATTGATTTGAAAAAAATTGTTTCAGTAACAACTGATTGTGCTTCAAGTATGGTTAGGAAAAAATGGTTTCATAAGTTTATTTCAAACGGACGTAGGACATTCGATTCTTGAATTCTCCTGCATCATTCACCAACAAGCCTTGTGTGCTAAGAGTGGTTTAACATCTCTTGATAATTTAATGGTGGTATTCACAAAAATAGTCAATCTAATTTCGTCGCAGGCTTTAAAGAAGGTAAAGTTTGAAGCTCTGTTAAATGAAGTCACCTCGATGTGCAGAGGCTTACTGATGTGTAATAATGTTAGTTGTTTGAATTGTGGGAACGTACTTCAAAGGTTTGTTGATTGCGTGTTTGAAATTAGACTGTTTTTGAAAAATGAGGGGGGAATTGAACAGTACCTACACTTGTATGTTATGTAGCTTTCAAAATCGATGTTTTTAACAGATATATGCTAACGTTTCAATGAATTGAACGTGAAGCTTCAAGGCACAAATAAAACAATTATCGTCATGCTAGATCTCATTCGCTCATTTGAAGTTAAACTGCATGTTTTCACACACACACTCACTCACACACACACACAGGAAAGGTATAATTACAAGAAACTACAAGTATTTTCCAAACTTGAAAAAAAAAAATATATCAACGATTTAGATATATACGAGAAACCAGACAAAGAAACAGTCATTGAAGAATTTATTTCTGTAGTTAATTGATTCTTCAATCAACAAATTTTCAGAGATTTTCTCAGTTTAAAAAATTATCGGAAACACTCAAGTTTATTATGTACTCTAATATGACTTCATTTGATAAACTGAATTTGTCCTAAATCGATTGGTTGGAATTGAAGAATTAAAACTGATTGATTTCCAGTCTAGTTCAATATGGATTCAAAAATTTATTAAAACAAAGAAAGAGTAGGAATTAATTGAAACAGAAAGATTGAAAAGCATTATAAGTAAAAATGCCAAAAACAAAATTTTGGAAACATGGAATTCGTTACCAGACACATTTAACTGTTTGAAGAAACTGACTCGTGCTATTTTAACCATTATTTACATTTACCTATGCCAGCGAATAATTATTTTCAGAGATGAATAACATTAAAGGTTCACTTAGAAACCGTTTGACAGATGACTCCAGTTCAGCACCTCCTGTACAGCATACATTCTGCTAAAAACAACAACTTACAATCCTAATATAAAATATTTGTCATCTAATCTGCAACAACAGAAGTCACACTAATGTCACTTTAATTTAAATTATGCGTATAACTGAGGCATTGTCGAATGTATTTCTTTTTGTAGTAAATAAAGAGTTTTGAGTTGATAGTTTTTAGTATTATTATTTTCCCAATAATCACGAAGTCAAAATTATTTGACGGCATGCCTATGAACTCACTAAACATTTTTTTTAGAAAAAATGGCACATTGATACATAAAGGTTCGCTATCCCTGCTCTAGGGATTATCACCAACTTGTCGAATAGAAAGAGTCGAACTTGCCAATAGAAATAGTCGCATATATCACAGGAAGAGGCTGTAACGAATTAATTCCCCATGTGGCGTAAAGACACTAGTAGAAGCACGCTGCATAACACTAATAAAAAAATTAACAGAAGTCACTCGAAATGCAAATACGAATGGTTTACTTTATAAAGTATTTACATATATCTGAATCAACTATGATACCTTAATGGGATCAGCTATTGAATGAAACTGAAAAGTGATTTCAAAATTCTCCTTATTTAAAAATCACTTTTTATTATTATGACTGCTATTAAAATATTAATATTGTATTGCAGTGATTCTCATCCTGTGGGGGTTGCCATCCTAGGGGGCCCCGAGCACACTAGAGAGGGGGCGCGAGAATATCCAAGAGAAATTATTATTTTGAAAAAATGGATTAACTGACTAGAAGGAAAGCACACATACACATAGAAAACAAAATACATTTCGACATATTTAATAATTAACTTATTAAAGTAAAAAAACTTCTAAATATAACTTACTTAATCAAAACATACCAAATTAAAAAAAAATAATTATTATTAGGGGCTTCCTGGGGCCTGTCTTGCAGAGCAAAGTTTTTCGAAGGAAGGATAATATTAGAAATAATCACTCTCAGTTCTGTTTCTATATTTAGCCGAGATCTATATTTTGTCTTCAAAGAATCCACAGCAGAAAATCCAGTTTCACAAAGATCAAAGAAAATGGTAATAGAATGCAAAATGCCTTTGTTTTTAGTGCATAAAAATAATTCTCTACTCCTGACCAAAATTCAAATAGTGATTTATTATTAAATTGTCCTTTGGTTTCGCCGCTTGTCGTGAACTCTATGAATTTTTCTTCCTCATCAATTGAGAGTCCTTCGGAAGTCTTATGAAATGGATCCCTAACCCACTCGTAACTTTCTATCAGTTTGTCGTCAGCAAGAAAATACTTTATTAAAATATTCTGCCAGCATGACTGAATGGTTTTCGATGATTACAAAGTACACTTTTACATGTTCTTCTTCAGCTTTGTAAATTTTAGTACAATCTTTCACATTGGCCAACATTATTAAGTTTTTTTGCTTTATATTTCTGCTCCACAATTCCAATTTTTTACAAAAAAGCACTAACTTTATCACTCGTGTCCAACATATGTGTATTTGCTCCTTGGAGTTGAAGATACAAGTTATTTAATTTCTCGAATATATCGACCAAGTAGCTCAATGTCATCACAAATAAACCATCGCGAAAATTCTCGGCCTCCGGTCTGTTTTCTTCTTCTAGGAAAATGGCGATTTCTTCTCTTAATTCATAAACACGTTGCAAGAATTTCCCACGTGATAAACATCTTGCCTCGCAATAAAATAGTAACAATGAATGTATTGCACCCATGTCTTTACAAACCGCGGAAAAGATTCTTGATTTCAGTGGTCTCATTTTGATATAATTTACTACGGTTACAACCGTAGTTAACACAATATTCAGACCAGGACTCATTTCTTTGGAGGCCAAAGCTTCTCTGTGGATCCTGCAATGTGTCCAGACACACTGAGGCGATTTTTGTTTTACAAGTGCTTGTATACTTTGGAATCTTCCGGACATTCAACGAGCACCATCGGTGCATATTCCGACATTTTTTTTATTCTTTGTTTGTCTCGTTCATAAAATAATTTAAAATAGCAAATAATGCGAGCGCTGTTGCTTTGAGTTCTATTGGTTTGCAGAAAAGTAGTTCTACTACTGACATATTATCACAAAATCGAACATACGCAATGAAATGAACATCATTTTTACTATCTGTTGCTTTATCAAGCTGTATTGAAAACAATTTGTCGCGCAACTTCGAGAAAAGCTGACATTGTACATCTTCAGCTATATTACCAATTCGACAAGTAACATTATCATTTGAAAGAGGTATGAACTGTAATTGTTTTGAAAAATTATCTCCAAACATAGTTTCTACAATCTCAATTGCTGCTGGCAAAATAAGCTCTTTACCAACGGTGTGAGGGTTTTCACATCTGTCTATTTTATAGGTAACTTTGTAGGATGCAATTAAATCTATTTTAATTCACGAAATTTCTTTAAAAAATGATTTTTGCTTTTCATATGATTTTAATTTTAATTCGAAGAATTCTCTGGGTCAGTTGACGTACGCACTATGAAGTGTTTCCAAATGTCGTTTAATTTAATTAGGTTTCATGCTGTCTGCGACCAACATTTTTTAGCGAATGAGACACATGGGTCTTTCTTCTTCATTTACTTCAGTACTGGTAAACCCCAAATTTAATTATTCTTGAGAATGTTTTCTTGATTTTATTTTCGGAACCACGCTCGTCTATGTACTTGTTAATACTTAACTATAGTCTAATGCTTGCTTAAAAAATTATGTATGATCCTGCATAAATCTGCTGCTTTGAATATTTAATACGGAGGATTACGATTAACATGAAAACATATATAACATACGATAGATTCGAAGGCGATGGACTCGATTGAGAATTGAAACTTGCGACATCCAACATTTTCCTTCTTCCTATAAGAAAACATTTACTTTGCGCATGCTCGAGACGGCTTCCATAAACCATATCACTAATTTTTTCTCTTTTTTTAGTCAAGCTTCTGTTTTATTTCTTTTATTATTCCAAAAAAAGTATTCCCAGTTTCTTAAGTTAGCTCACCTCGTCTAGGTTTACTTTCATTAACGAATTTATGTACTATCATATTCTTTTAACGTTATCTCCCTGTTTGGCTTTCATTTCAAATATAATATTTAAATTTTCCCCGCTTCCATTCGTTTCCTCTGTTCAACACCCGCTTGGCAAAATGCCAAATGTGGTTTCTCGCCAAAGTTGGCTCGCTTTTACTCTTGTTTTGGCAGTTAGTTAAAAATAATTTAAAACAGAAATCAAAATACTCAAAATATATTATTGTTGTATACATTTTACTGTATGCGGGGGCGCGATCAAAATTATGATTGAAAACTGGGGCGAGAGTAATGAAAGGTTGAGAAATGCTGTTGTATTGTGTTCTCGTTGTAAATATATTCTGTGTTTTAGAGCTCCGAGTTTATAATTTAAGGATACAATTGTTTGCAAGAAACTTTGGAATTTTGTAGCATGTTCACATTCTCGGATACTTTGATGGCAATACTGCTACGATTACATTATTAATTCTGTTTGCATGACGATGAAATATTGCAAAGAAAATTAACACATAATTGATATTTGAAAATTCCTGTATCTTTAGTTTGCAAGATCGCCATTCCTTCGTATTAAGATTATTATCATACATGTTGCATAGTTTGTAGGAAAAAAAAGGAGGAATATTTTGGTCAGCGTGTTTGATCACGTGAAAATCCCTTACGGTCCATGATATCATGTATGTGATCTATCATTTGAGTTTTAAAGCCTTTTAATCACACAGGTGCGATTTCAAATTGTAGCGATTTATCAACGTTTTACAGTATTTTATTTAAGAATTCAATTTTTTTACTACATTTGTATTATATTTCAAACATTTTTTACATATATTTTTCTTTACTTCTATTTATTACATTTTATTATAATTATTATGCCTTACATTTTTTTTTATTTATCCAAGATATTTTACTTATTTATTATGATAGTTTACTTATTTTTAACCCTTGTTAAGTTTTTAAATTTTTTTAATAAATTTTTCGACAATTTTTTACTCTGTTTGGGGGTATAAGCTTTTCTAATTTGCAACGCTCAAAAATTT